>CM051256.1:89098875-89121375 GCA_027921565.1 Artemia sinica
CGCTATTGGAAAAACGTGATAATTCTCTTGTTAAAGTTCACGACACTTACTCATGAAATACATTTCTTTCCTGCATGTATCCTGATTCCTGTGTCTTCCTCCCCTATATTACAAAAAGGGATTAAGAGAAAGTTGGGTCCTTTTTCTTAATCCGCGAAGTACTTTATCAAGTATCTAGGACCACTCTCAGTTCAAAATGTACTTCTTCTTTGCATGGATAACTGACCTTTGTGTAATTCTTCTTTTTTTAATCTTAATAACTGAGACCCTTGAACTGGTAGTTGCATTGTGATATTGTCTATCCTCCCCCACGGACACATTTTCTTCTAGTTGTAGTTATTTAATGTAAGCTCCATAAAAAGTCTTATACGGATTCTTATAATTTGAAAGTTGAATTTAGAAATTAATATGTTGCATTGTGACAAAAGGGTTGAATAAAAATTGATAGAACTTGTAAAAAGTAGTAAAAATAGTAAACATTCAATCGTTGTCACCTAAAAAGGCAGACAGTCTTAACAGTACAAGAGTTAAGTCTTAACAGTGCTAAGGGCCTTTTCTTCTCTAGAGATTTCTTTTCTTCTCTAGAGTTTTCTCGTATTCTGCCCAGGGTTGCCAACTGGACATATTTATGTCCAAAGGACATTCCTATGTGCCGGGACACAATGACATAATAGGGCAAAAAAGGACATATTTTTGAAATTTGGGACATAAAAGGGACATATTTTACAAATTCATGACATAAAGTAGAATATTTCCCGCTGGATACATATTTTTGTAAAAAAAACGCCAAATCAGTATTAAAACTACTTGTTTAGCACTAAATTTACTTAACTACTTATTTTCTACTAATTTCTTACAAACGTTATTTTTTTTCAAAGGTTATTATTTTTCGGAATTGCTTGCTTTTTCCCGCAGACAACTATTTGCAAATACTCTTGAAATTCTTTACAAGTTTGTATTCTTTCATCTATAAACGGTTTTATTTTTCCTTGCTTTTACGCTACAGTCAAGATAATAGACAAGCAGGCACCTTTTTAGTTAACAATCGCTTCTGGTTTCCAATAGTCAGGCAAAAACATCTATCTTACTAACTGAAAATGAAAAGTTAGGAAAAGAAAAAAATGGAATCAATTTTGGTATCAATAGATGCACCAAAAAATTGGCTTATTGTGCTGATTCCAAATATATAATATTTTTTGAGTATAGTTGTTACCTATTAGTGGGACTGAAAAAATTTGCCAAATTTTCGAAAAAGGTGAAAAACACCCCATAAAAGTCAAAGAATTTGAATGGAAATCACGCCAACAGATTCAGCGTATCAGAGAACCCCACTGTAGAGGTTCCAAGCTCCTATCTATAAAAATGAAATTTTATAGTGTTTGCCAGAAGAAGCATCACGGATTCGTGTTTATTTGTTGTTGTTGCTTTTTCCATGGGTGACCATATCGAACCAATGGTACTAGGATTTCGCAAGAGGGCTAGTTCAAACGAAAATTAAAAGATATAGTGTCCTTTTTAAGTGACCGAAAAATTGGAGGACAACTAGCCCCCGCCTCACTCCCTTTTTTCGTGAAAGTCGTCTCATCAAAATTTTGAGATAGCCACTTTGTTCAGTATTGTTAAAAGGTAAAATAGATATGTCTTTGGAGATGACATGACCCTCAGAACGACCAGAGGAAGGGCCGCAAGTTATGAAATTTGTCCATTGTTTACATATAGTATTTGTTATAGGGAAGTAGACCGACATTTTCCAAGGGAGGAAGGAGATGGATTCTTCTAGGGAGGGATTTTCTATTGGGAGAATTTCTCATTGGGATGGAAGTTTCTGGGAGTGAACTTTCCAAGAGAAATTTTATATGGGGAGAATTTACCAGAATTTGTATACAGAATGTGTATTATTTGTCTTTTTCTCGTTGTTGATCCCATTGTACACGTAGAGACACTCTGAGGGAACTCTGAGGGAGAAGTTTCAGCGGAGTTGAAATTCTCTTGGGATCTTTTTGAGGGGGAGATTTTCCATGGGAGAATTATCACCAGGAGAAATTCTGTATGGACAATTTCTGGGGGATAAACTTTCCAGGGGGGGGGGGTATTTTCCAAGCAGGGATATTCCCCAATGACCTTAAAAAGGATCAGAAACTAAATTAACACAATTCTTTCTTCAAATAAAAGTATGATAAGGAGTATTTTTCAGGCAGAATCGTAAGCAAAAAATTTTTTGGGAAGGATTCGCTGCAGGGATGGAATTGTCCGGGGGTAATTTCCCGGCGGAAGAATTTTACATGGGAGGAACTTTATATAGAGGAATTTTTCGTGGGGAAATTTTCCACAGAGGGGGTGGGTTTCCTGGGATTATCTGAAAAACGATCAGAAATAAATACCAAAACTAGCTTTTCTACCGAAAGTAAGGAGTGACATTAAAACTTAAAACGTACAGAAATTATTCCGTATATGACGGGGGCTACTCCCTCCTCAATACCCCCTCTCTACGCTAATGTTCGACCTTTTGTCTAATTTTTTAAGAACGATTCTTGTAACACAAAGGTCATGCCACCCTTGGTGTAAGCCCCTCCCCTCCACCCTTGGTGGAGAGGGGTGAAGCCACCCCCCTCCACACACGTAATCTTTTCCCTAGATGCATCCAACAGAAATTTTGAGATATCTTTTTTGTTAAAAGTAGTCCAAAGAACATATAACAATGCCCTCAGCGTTTACACAACCCATAAGAGCCCTGGGACAAGGGTTCTAAGTTATGCCCCAGGGGCATATAAGGTTTTATGGAATGGGTTGTCGTATAAACTTCAGATGGGGCTCATTTGATTGAAGTTTAGTGTCCTTTATAAGAGTCAAAATTGATGTGAGGGTACCCCCCCCCCACGCCTATCAGCTCCGAAAACCAGCATCCAATCAGAATTTGTAGACACCTATTTTGTTCAGTATTGTTAAAAGGTCCAGTAATTATGCCTTTGGGGATGTCATTCCCCTGATTGAAGGACAACCCAGCTTACTTAGCGCTCCGCAACGGCGCTTGACTCCTGGATTGTACCTTGTGACATGCGCAAGAAATACTCTGATTGGCAAAAAGCAACCAAAAGAAGTTAAAATGGTGACCCTCATGCCGACCATACCTGTCAAGCGGAACTCTCGTTGGAAGATGAGCCTTAAGGTCCGACAATCAGTTTTTTACTGTTTACATGCTTTTATGACTTCTGTGCTTTCACGCTTGTTCATTTTTTATGGATGAACTAAATGAATATTTTTCGTTTTCATTATATTCGATTTTAACTGACCACTTTGAAAGAGGTTTACAAGTCGTAAAAAAACTAGCTTCTGAGATTTCAATATGGACATAATTTGGCTGAAAAGGACACATTTTTGGATGCTCAGGGGACATATTCATTGACCAAAAAGTTGGCAACACTGATTCTGCCCCCTGTTGTCAAGCCAATGTTACAGCCAACAAGAAAGAAATGAAGGCACACAGTGCGGTCCAATTATCTTGAGGCCGGCAAGCCGAGAACAGAGTACTTGAAGAACAGCTTCATTCGACGTTGCACTTCCATCTGAAATGATCTTCCTGAGGAATTCATCCCTAAAAATTTCGCTGTTTACTCTTTCAAAAGAAGATTCAATAGTCATCTAAAAACCTCGATAAAAGACTAGCGGTAAACCAAATATTTAAGTATACTTGGTGTCGTGACTTTAGGAATAAAGAAAAAACTTTCAGTTTTTCCTAATCCACGTTCAGCAAAGGTTGCCATTGGTCAGGGACTTTTTTCAGCAGGGGGGTCAAACCAGCTAAAAAGTAAATGATAAAGGGATATTTGGTCAGTGGTATTTGTATCTTGATATTAGCTCCCATGTGCTATGGCTTTTGAAAGAAAGTAATTTGAACTGCTCATTTAATTTGTGGAAAAAAAGCGCTTAAAAATTGTAACTGTCATAGAAGATGAGTTTAATGCCTTTTCTGACATTGAATTTGCAACGTTGCAACGAAATAACGAGAAAAATTCGAAAACTCACTTGGAAATTTCACGGAAATAATCGATTCTTTAATACAGTCCGCTGTTTAACAGTTAGCTATTTAGGCCTACTTGTTTTTTGTTTTATTTTTCATGTTTTATCACATTCATCGGAAAATCTCACTGCATGCGAATTAACGTTTTCCCCCAAAAATGCATGCAACAAATTTTCACAATCTGCAAAATTGTTACGGTTTTCCATAAAAAGCAGTATGTATGAATTCAGGATAAGATAGTCTTAACGTGCTTTCTTCAACTCCATATATATGTGCATAATTTCTTTCTTAAAAATTGGTCCAAGTTTATTGAGATCGATGGAAATGTGTGGAATATCTGCCCTTGCTAGAGAAATACTTTAGGGGCATCTTGAACAGCGTCAATGACAATTACAGTTACAATGACAATGACAAAAACCAATACAGCGGATATCTTTGTAGTATGGATGAGTCTGTTACATTAAGTATCTTTCTAAAAGATATCCTTAATCTCAGCCAACCTCTTCTGGTGTCTTAAAGGTGTATTGAAATACTATGTTAAAAAAAAGGAAATTCGTTAAAACTATGCTAAAAAGAGTACATTTGGAACTTTGGTCATTGAAAGTTCTGTAAAAGTACCAGGCCCCTTCTCTAGACCTTCTGCATATCTATACGCTTTTGACCCATCCCTACGTAGAGTTTTATTGCCCTGTATCGCACTTCAGTCCGACATTCCGGGGGTCTGACTCGTTGGATAGGATTCACTTTTGAGCTCTGGTCGTTGTATTTAGGAAGCCTATAATTCTTTGTCTGGGATTTTCTGAGGAATTTAAGCTGAATACCTTACCCAACTATTATTTGAATCTCTGCAGAATCTTTACGTTGTCCCTTTTGAACCTATTCACTTTTTTTCAGGAGCATCATTTTATTTACAAACAAATTTCCAAAAATAAGTTCCAAGGAACGTTTAGGTTCGTTAGGCCAACTCCAACTTCCAACTCATATTTCTATATAGATACACAAAACAAAACAATATCCCCCTTAGAATGAGCCCTAGAGTAGCTCAACTAGCAGTAACTATTCTGAAACTGCAATTGATCATCGTTTAACGTGGAAAATATGCACAAAGTTTGTTCCCGCTGTTGCAAAACGCTTGAATTCTAAACCGGTGGTTTAATCATTTTAGGTATTTTTTTTAACTTGCGTGATTTCAGTATTAAATTGACTTTACAAATTGTTTTTTCTTTGTCCTTTTGTTCCGTATATATTTTAGTATAATGTTGAAAAAAAGCTTTGGTGTCTTGCTGGTTTTCATCCTATGTACAAAAAGAATTAGAATATTGTTTATTTTGATTTTAAACTGTGGTTTGAATGTGCGTTGTTGAAAAATGTATCCTGGGGAAATGTTCAATAGAGATAAGAAAATCTGCTCTAGACTGCTAGACCCCCAAAAATTAGGACTATAACTACTAACCTATTGCAGATCATGCTGCCTTATGCCAACTGTGCAACGTACGCTTTTTAATATCAATCTGTGCAAGCTTCACTTTTTTCTTCCTCAAAATGAGCTCAAATCTCCTTTAAAGTTATCTTTATAACCCCTTCCTGTGTCACTCAGGGATGATTTGATTTTCGCTTGGCCATAGATAAATGACCAAAAAGCATATTTTTTACAATCTAATTTTTGCAAGATTTTCAATCTATTTTTTTGTAATCGAAAGCCACCTTTTCATCCTCAAAAGGTGGCTAAGCCATGTTAAAGTTTCCTTAATTATAAAGCTGGATTGAACCATGTTTTTTCGTACAGCTTAACTAAAAAATTCCACTTTTTCTATGCCTCTTGGTTGGGGTTTTTTCCAATGTATGTCACTTGAAAATATATCTCTTTCATTTTCATTTTCTCTTTCTCCTAGGTGCAAGAATCCTGGTAACCCTACTCTATGGATTGAAGCAGATGGGAAAGAAAAGAGGTGTTGCATCCTTGTGTGTTGGAGGAGGAATGGGAATTGCAATTTGTGTTGAGCGTCCATAGTTACTAGTATTATTTTAGGGTTAATTGAATTAGGGAACATTTCCAGTGATCATGTTAATATTTTTCTGATTTTTGACCAGGCTACAAAAGTACCTGTATGTTTGAACAGGTTTTTAACAGCCGTTATTTTGTTATCGTTTATCTCGAATAGAGCCTTGTTATCAATATCTTGCTTTAAGTGCTTTACGCCAGTCGTATCCATCTTTTTTCGTACCACGTTTTTTGTGTGTGTAGAAAATATAGTTTTCGTTTTTATCTCTTTTTTCATACTCAGGGCGATGAACGCAGTCCATGTGTCTAATTAGCATAGAGCATTAATATCGCTATTTTGGGCCTAAAATAACTATAAAAATATGGGTCTGAACCAATAGAATTAAAAAAAAAAAAAAAAAAGACCAAAAGTACCAACTTCCTACCAGAAGGCGGGTGAAAACTATTGTTATTTTGGTAAATAACGATTGTTTTTCACAATTTTTTCTTCAAAATCTTTATATTTTGCATAGGTTTTGGATGTAATGAAAGTAGTTTTTACCATATATTTTCTACCATATAGTTTTACCATAGTTTTGAAGTTTATATTTACCATATGTATACCATATATTGACTATAGGTTTGGTTATTTGTATCTTGTGAAACCGCAGAAGTAAGCATATACACATGTAAGTAAAAGATAGAAAATGTAGAAAAAAATTCTTTATTGAATAATCTGAATTCCTCCAGAGGTTTTATTTATTGTTGTGGAACCAAGTTCACTTAAAATCAGGATCGTACCCAGAGCGGGGTGGGGTCATTGGGGTTGAACCCCCCCATTGAGTTGGTAACTGGCCTTGCTGTTACAACACGAAAAGCATATATGTGTGAAAACAGCAGTCATAGTACTGCTCTGCTTACAATCAATGCAGTCAGTAGTTCACTGCCTTAACGCGGAAAGAGGTGTAGCGCTAATGTTTGTCTTTTCTCTTACCACCGTCCCCCCCCCCCGCCCACCAGCACTACCCTAGCGCTAGTGTCACTTTCCTGCACTATTGCCATATTGGCTTGTTTCCCGCCAAACTAGCGTATTTTGATGGTGACTCGCGTATCTTGATGGAGTCATCCCGCCAGGCGTAAATCTTGGCGTATTTTAATTGATCTGACATATTTTTGGCGTGAAACACCATATCAGAAAGAAATTATTTTCCTCATTTGGATCCAATTACTTTTTGTCTTGTAACGTAGCTGTAACCTTCGTATTCAATCCAACAGTAAATTCTTTCCTTTCATAATAATTTTATCACTATCAATTCCGAAAACCAGACAAAGGAACAGTGGCGCCATTTCAGAAAACCTCAGGGGGGGGGGAGATCAGTTTTAGGCCCCCGTCCAGATTCAAAACGTAACTACTCTGTTTGGTAGACTAGTCTTCAAATTAATCTTCGAATACACATTAAAGCAACGTAATTTATTTAGATTTTGCAACCTGGTTAGGGACCGAATAATAGTTACAAGATGGAACATTCACCCCACAAATTAAAAACTGAAAGTTACTTGCAGTTACTTAAGCAATGAATATCTCCTTGGCTTCATTTCGGCGAAGTCGTTCACAAGCTTTTCAAAATTGAGCTCCTTCACTGCAACCTTTTCAGAGAACATAAGGAGTAAATGCGAAATTTGCTCGTTGTCCATTGTTGTCCGAAGGTAATCCATCACAAATGGCAACAAAGAGAAAAATCGTTCATTTGAGTATGTTGTGAGCGGGAGTGTAAGGACTACCCTCACGACCTCAAGAACCTCGGAATAAGCTTCTTCCAATCCTCCTAGGCTTTCGAAAAGACCTAAAGCGTTTGCCGGTTTCTGTAGAAGCTGCGACACATACAGGAGCTATCAAAACTGGTCTCTTCAGCTCTATAACATCGATGCCAGCCTTATCGAAGTATGTCGCGATCTCGCGAAGTAAATCTGTGTTCATGAAGTCTTCGGATTTTGGGGTTAAAGGATCGTGTAGCTTTTAGTACTGGCAGCTGGATAGAAAAGCGCTCTTCAATCTCATTTATCACTCTGTCCAAAACTTTTTAGAACTCTCTTCACATTTTTCTTCTGTTCTTGTGCCCTCAGATTCAGTGCTGGGCTTTCCAAGCGTTGATGTCGTCAAATAATCCCTGAGTCTTCCGGATATCCTCTGAGCCCGTTTTGATTTTGCTGGTATGGTTGAAGCAAGAGCGCTTGTTTCCGACAGATCAGTTCTGACATTAATAGCCATCTTCTTAGACTTGCCGTATATGACTCGGAAATACTCGACATCACGCACTGTCTTCAGTTGGTTTTTTGTTGTGGTGATTAAAGTGCAAGCGTCTGAAATGATCCGATCTGGGGCCTGCAGTTGTTCAGAAAGTGGGTTGATTACTGCAAGAACTTCGTAAATGACATACGAACTGTACGAAGGGAAACGACTCTAGTTGATTCTTAAGACCTGTAGCTTCTGCCGCTTCCTCCCTGTCAGAAGACTCTTGAACAACTGACAGAACTGCGAGTATGTAGTCATATCTTACCTGACTTTTAGCCACTGACCTATACCAGTAAGACCAACGTGTCACAACTGTCCTTTCAAGCGGTAGCACGGACACGTTGGCAGTTTTCTGAGCCTCGACAAACTACTAGTATCGAATGTTGCTGTTGGAGATAAAACCATAAACTGTTTGCAAAACTGAAAATACTGACGAAATTCTTTGTATTTTCTGCATACAATCCCCAATAACAAAGGTTAAGTCTATGGGAATGACAGGGAGTGTACACCGCTTGCGGTGCTTTTCCCCGGAGACGGGCATGTACTCTTGGAAAACGTCTCCTCATTACATTCGCCCCGTCATAGCCCTGTCCGACATATTTTGACCAGTCAAGGCCGATACCCTTTATTTCGTTGTAATTAAGTCGGCCAAACTCTCAGCGTCAACGTTGCGAATGTGGTAGCAACCTATTGCTCTTTCTTTGATTTTCATATCATGAACATAGCGTACTAAGATCGCATGTTGTTCCCTTTTTGAGAGATCTTTTGTTTCGTAAGCAAGAACGGCAAAATATTTTGCTTTTCTGACTTCTTTCACGATATAACTTTTAATTTTATTTCCTATGATCTCAATATATTCGTTTTGGTACTCGTCTGACAAGTAATGGCCATAGGCCTTGCGAGACTTGTCCATCAGCTCCGGGTTGATTTCCGTTAAAAGACCTACCGTCAACGAAATTCCCTCGATTGGCTCTATTTTATTTTGGCTAACCGTCATTGAATAAGTAAACAAAATTTGCATAAAAATGTTACTTTTCTTTTGAAAAGTAAATTTGTCTTTACAAATTAACTTACGTAACTAACTTCTATATTCGTATATTTTTCTTCTGGCAAAAAATACAAAGTTGCAGATTTTTGCAGATATGAGCTTGAAACCTATGTAATAGGGTTTTCTGATACGCTGAATCTGAAGGTGTGATTTTCATTAAAATTCTTTCACTTGTAGGGGATGTTTCCCCCCTCTTTAAAAAATCGAGTAAATTTTCTCAGGCTCGTAGCCTTTGATGAGTAATACTAAACTTAATAAAATTTATATATTTAGAATCAGCATTATAAACACATTCTTTTGATACATTTATTGACATCAAAATTCCGTTTTTAAAAGTTTCGATTACTATTGAGCCGTATCGCTTGTTTTTTTATTGTTTTTTTTTTATTACGTATATGTTATTACGTATATGAGGGGAATCTCCCCTTAGTCAATACCACGCTCTATAAAAAAAAAATTTGATTCACAAACCCCTGAATCACAAAGGCCGTTTAATTAGAACAGATAGCTCTTTTGAAAGCACTAAAAAACTGTAGCGTAAAGAGCGAGGTATTGACTTGGGGGAGAACCCCCTCACATACGTTATAATTTCTGTTCGTTTTAAGTTCTAATGTTCCTTCTTACTTTCAGTTGAAAAAACTTGTTTTTTTTTTTATTTAATTTCTGATCGTTTTTTAAATAATGCTTGGAAATCCGGCGCCCCCTTCATAGAAATGTCCCTTACCCCAAAGAAACATCCTCCACGGAAAGATTCTCCAGAGTAACCCCCTCCTCTAGACCCCCCCCCTCCAGAAAAAAATCCTTCCTGAAAATGTCTGTATACTTCCCAATAACCAATAAATAATGCTAGCAAGTCCGGCGCCCCCTTCATGGCAATTTCCCTTCCCCCATGAAAACTTCCTTCATGGACAGATCCTCCAACATAACCCCCGACCCACCCTTCCCTCCCACTACCAGAAAAAAAACCTCCTGAAAACTTCTGTATACTTCCCAATAACCAATACTATATGTTAACATTGGGTAAAGTTCATAACTTTTAGCCCTCCCCCTGGGGACTTCGGAGGATTAAGTCACCCTAAAAGACATATTTATCATATTTTCGACCATGCTGAACAAAATGGCTATCTCAAAATTTTGATCGGGTGACTTTGGGAAAAAAATAAGCGTGGGAGGGGGCCTAGTTGCCCTCCATTTTTTTTTGGTCACTTAAAAAGGGCACTAGAACTTTTAATTTCCGTTCCAATGAGCCCTCCCACGATATTCTAGGACCACTGGGTCGATACGATCATCCCTGGGGAAAAAAACAAACAAAAAAACAAATAAACACGCATCCGTGATCTTTCTTCTGGCACAAAAAGCAAAATTCCACATTTTTGTAGATAGGAGCTTGAAACCTCTACAGTAGGGTTCTCTGATACTCTGAATATGATGGTGTGATTTTCATTAAGGTTCTATAACTTTTAGGGGGTCTTCCCCCTTTTTTTGAAAATCAGCCAAATTTTCTCAGGCGCGTAACTTTTGATGGGTAGCACTAAACTTGATGAAAGTTATATATTTGAAATCAGCATTGAAATCTGATTCTTTTGATGTATCTATTGGTATCAAAAACCCGTTTTCTAGAGTTTCGGTTACCATTGAGCCGGGTCGCTCCTTACTTACAGTTCGTTACCACGAACTGCTTGATAGGGTCAGTTTTACCCTTTCCCTAGTTGAAAAAACGTTCAACCTTTAGTTCCTTTTTAAAAGAAACAGAGAGATTATGTTTCTTTAAAATTTTCCCAAGTTTGCCACTGGTTTCGAGATGTATCATATAGTGCTGAAAGTTTTGTTTTCAATTGCTAGCAATGCCCCTGTCTGCAACTCTGTCGTTAGCAAATTTTGGCACTTGCGAATCTCTTTTGCATTCTGATTATGCCTCTCTCGCAGTCAAAGTCACAAGTAGTGACAGTCGAAAGTAGTCAAAGTCACAGATAGTTGAAGTTGCAGATGCAAGTTATCACACCCGAAGCTTCTGACAATTGGTCGGAAGTAGTTGCAATTGCAGTCGCACTCAACATTCCCTGAAAATTCACCTTAGTATCGTTAGCCTTTTCTGACATTCCCAGGATCAAAGATCCCCCCTATCCCAATTATAAATCTGGTATGTAAATAATGGGCAGATTGAGTAATTTTTTACCCTTTCCATGGTGGATGTGTGGATATGGCATCTCCAAAGGCATAGGTATTAGTTATTTTGACAATTTTGAACTAAGTGACTAATTTCAGAATTTTCATGAGTGTTGACAAGGGGGGGGGCATCTTAAATGAACAACGGTGGATCTTTCCTCTCCAAACGCTTTTCAATAGGCCCTGGAAGTTTCAACTTAACACCCTCAGCTATTCCTGGGATATTGCTGATACGCCCTCTTGACATCCAGCATGCATATAGTATGTTTTGATTTTGTTAAACATTCCCATCAAAATGTTCCGAAATTAGTCACAAAATGAAGTATTCGCATTCACTACCACAAGTTGTCGCAGTCAATGTTGCAGTTGCAGCCACAATACTAGTAGTACTGGACCTGAAATTTTTTACTCAATGCTCTCAGCCCTTCCTAAGATACTGCAGATTCCCCCTTATAATAGCCTTCATGCACTGTTCTTTTGATTTAGTTGGGAATCCCTCTCAATATCCCATAACGTTTCACCATAACATCCTTAGCTTCTTCGGATACACCTAGGATCAAAACTCCCTCTTTTCTCTATTAAACAATGGGCCAACTATATAATTTACAATCTTATCCGGGGTTTTTTATGCTTCCTGGGATTAGCATCCCAGAAGGCTTAGTTACAAGACCGTTTGACAATTTTCAACAAAATACTTTTTTCTTGAAACCTTAATCAGTCTTAGGGAGGAAGCATCTAAATAGGGCAAGCGAGGAAGGATCTGACAACCCTCCAATAAGTTTCTAATAGCCCAATGAATATATCCTGAATGTTACAGCTGGCTGTCCCATATGCCCATATTGTTGGTGTACCCTTTCGACAACCAGCACGTACATAATGTGCTTTAATTTTGTTCAATATCCCGCCCCCCCCCCCCAAAAAAAAAAATCTTGAAAGTAATCGCAAATAAAAATAGTCGGAGTCGCAAGTAATTGCAGTCGCATATAGTCGTAGTCGAAGTTAAAGTAGTCAAATTTGCAAGTAGTCACAGTTGCAAGTAACCTAAGCTGCAGTTGTAAGTAGTCGCAGTGGTAGTCACAAGTAGTCACGGTCGTAAGCAGTCGCAGTTGCAGTCAAAATAACAGTCGCAGTCTTTCTAAAAGTTTCAAGTTAATACCCTTACCCGATCCTAAGATATTGCAGATCCGCATTTTGATAACCTAGATGTACATGGTCTCTTGATTTAATTCATCATACCCGTCAAAGTTTCAACTCTATATCCTAAGCCTTTTCAGACACACCAAAGATCAAACATCCCCCTTTTTCCCACGAAGAAATCCTGCATACAAACAACGTACAAACTTCAGAATTTAACACGATTCTTGTCCTGGGGTTGTGGGGGCATGGCATCCACAGCAACATAGTTATTAGACCTTTTTATTATTTTAGAGAAAATATCTTCTAAAATTTTGACGAGCGTTGAGGGGAGGGGACATCTAAAATGAGCAAGTGGGTTTGGTAGCCCTCCAATCAATCTTCAGCATCTCTCTTAATATAACCTAAAAGTTACAGCTTAATTACCTCAGCCGTTCCTTCACTTAGTGTATTTTGATTAATCACAAGCAAAGTAGTGGTAGTCGCAAGTAGTTGCAGTTACTGTCGTCAATATTCGAAGTCACAAGTAGTCACTATTGTGAGTAATCTTAGTCGCAGTTGCAAGTAGTCGCAGTAGCGGTCGCAAATAGTTACGATCGCAAGTAGTCACAGTTGCAGTCATAACAGCGGTAGCAGTCTTGCTGAAAGTTTCAAGTTAATATCCTTACCCGTTCCAAAGATGTTGCAGATGCGCCTTTTAGATAAACTAGACATACACAGTGTCTTTTGAATTAATTCAACATACTCCTTAATGCTCACCCAAATTTAAACTAAATATTCTTAGCCTTTTCAGACACACCTAAGATCAAAACTTTCCCCCTTTCCCGATGATAAATTCTGCATATAAAAAAGTATTAAAATTACAATATTGCCCCGGGGGCTATGGGGGTATAACTGTTTAATCTTTACTATTTTGAACAAAAAAGCTATTAAAATATTCTACCTGTGTTGAGAGGGGGTGCATCTTAAGAGGGTAAGGGGGCTGATTTTTCTTGAATTACTCTGCAGCACCTCCCTCAACACGTCCTGAAAGTTTCAACTTAACACCCTCAGCCGTTCCTAAAATATTATTGATGCGACGTTTTGACAACAACCGTACATATAGTACTTTTGATTTCGTTTGACAACCCTCTCAACATTTTGTGATAGTTTCAAAATATTATCTTGTGACCGTTTGGAGACCCTGCATCATACATGCTCTCTTTTCTCAATAACAAATTTTATATATAAAAAATGGGTAACTTGCATAGTTTACAACCTTTGCCCCGGTGGTTGTGAGAGGTCTTGTCATCCCTAGAGGCATAGTTATTTAACCTTTTGACTATTTTGAACAAGATGGCTATTTGAAAATTTTAATCGGATGTCTTTGGGAGGAGGGGTCTGCTAAAAAGGGCGCAAATGAGCGGTTGGTTGCATTCTGACCACTTTGCGATATCCCCCTCAACACGCACTGACATTTTCAAATTAATACCTTCAACCATTCTTAAATTATTGCAGATATGCCTTTTGGACAAAATGTATGCACATAGTGTCTTTTGATTTAATTGGACTTACCCCTAAACATTTGCTGAAATTTCACCTTAATATCCTTAATATTATTGGACACAGCTTGAATCTACAATTCCCATTTTTCCCAATAATCAATCCTGAATGTAAATAAACAGCAGGAGGAAACTGCTGAATTTATAACAATCCTTGCTCCGAGGCTGTGGGGGAATGGCATCCCCAGAAGCAGAGGTATTAGACTTTTTAACTATTTTGTAAAAAAGTCTTTTTTATAAAACTTCGACCAGTGATGGAGGGGGGGGGGCATCTAAAACAGCAAGTGGCAGTCCTTCGATCACTCTTCAGCATTTCCCTCAATATTACCTAAAAGTTTCAGCATAATAATCTAAGGTGCTCCTTCAAATACTATGTGGGAGGCTACATCAATCCCCGGGGCATAAATATTTGACCTTCGGACGGTTTTGAACCAACAACTATCTAAAAATGTTGATCAGATGTCTTGGGGGGAGGGTGGCTGTATCCCTACCGCTTTCGACTACTAAAAAAAGCACTAGAACTTTGAATTTCCAACCGAATGAGCTCTCTCCAGATGTTATACGACCACCCTTTCTTTATGAAGTGGCTTGGAAAAAAAATAATAGATTGAAGACTTATGGCTCTTTACTAATAGCACCACTTGAGCATTGCCTCTGAGATGGTGGCTGTCAAACTAGAAATAAACTAGTGATAATTCTGAATTTGTTTTTTAGAATAAGGGGAAGCAGCCTACCTAGTCAGGTTAGAAAAACTTTAGTTTAAAATTATTAGAGTTATGTATGAAAATAAAATTTCCCCAGTTTAGGTAGAAGCTGAGGTTAATAGTTGATTTTGTTTTGAACCAGAATTTAAGCAGGTATGTGCCCTATCATTGTTAATATGGCCATTTTGATAATCTTTGTCTTATGGAACACGGTAAAGGCTATGAAAGAACAAGAAATCTAATAAAAAGCCAAAGATATCCTTGACTTGGATTATGCAGATAGGTGGTCAAATGACCACCTGCACCATAACATTTTATTTGACTAGGCTAGTCTAATTGCTCATGACAAGGGTGTGGCCCAACAATACAAAGAGGCGTTTGAAATAAATGAACATCAAAATTTAGGTGTGGCTCTTAACAGGGATACTGATGGTTTTAAAATAAGTTACTCTTATATTGATTTTCACAGACGAGAATCTGATAACTTATTCATCCCCTAAATAAATTCCATGTCACTTCCACACTCCCAAAATTATACATATTCGCGACCCCTCAGATCTGAAAGATCCTTTGCAAATAAAGCTTTACTTAAAACTAGGCAGATTTGACATAGTTCTCTGCTTAGTTATTTTTATTTCATTTTAAATAATATTTCTTGCTTGTCTGGCTTCTGAATGATACCATTATTTATTGTTAATCATTCGGTTTTGGGTGAGTGGCTAGCTTTTTGAGTTGGGTATTTTGGTTTTTACTATTTTCAATTCGTTTAATATTGATTTTATCTGCTATTATTTTTTTCTGTGTAGACAGTTTTTTTAATTCTTCCATTTTGGGCTTTTATTTCATTTTTATCTCCATGTTGTTTGTTTTTGTCTTTTTACTTTTATCTGGTCTATATCGTTCGTATTTTTGCGCAGAAAATGTTAACTTGATTCTTTGAGAGTTTCTCTAATATTTCTAACAAAGAGAAGCAGCTGTCCTCCCGAAATATCCATTTTGTTTCATTCAGTATTTTCGTTGGCCTTATAAAACCCCATTCTCACTTTTCTTCTCTTTTGTTTTTTATTCTTTGTGATGGCAGGCCAGTGTTATTCACAAATTACTTTTGATTTGTCTTCTAACCGCGAATTAGTTGTGATACTCTTTGTTGCGTATCTTCTAGCCAAAAATTTTGTTCTGCTTTATTTTCATTAATCAATACTTCATATTTTTTTTATGCCTTTTGCTTTAGCTGTCCAGATTCATGCGTCATCTTGTATAATTTCGTATGCGTCATTGACACCAAAACGATACGATTACCCCCAGGAAAAAAATTTATGAATATTCATATGAAAGATTTTACCAAAATTAAGGCTCTAAACGATTTTTCCCAAAGTCATGACCCAATTACCCATCCAGATCGCCTTTTCAGGCCATAAAATTGCCAATGTGCCAATTTCCTGGAAAAACTATTGAGCCTTTTTGGATAAATATATATATATATATATATATATATATATATATATATATATATATATATATATATAATATATATATATATATATATATATATATATATATATATATATATATATATATATATATATATATATATATATTTATATATATAAATATATATATATATATATATATAAATATATATATATATATATATATATATATATATATATATATATATATATTATATATATATATATATATATTATATATATATAAAATATATATATATATATATTTGGATATATATATATATATATATATATATATATATAATCATTGCTCATTTAAAGAGAGTAGATTACATATTTATACAAATACTATATACTCGTATGTATTTAATATATTTATAATTTATACACAGCATGTTTATAATTTACAGGTTTGTTACTTATTATTTAGCCATCACTAATTATAAATTATATATACTGTTTTAATTTACTCCGGCGTTCTAACTTTAGTTCCGACTTAATTTGACAATGTCCATCCTTTTTACTATATTGATTTAGTTCTATATTGATTAAGTCAATTGATTAAGTACTATGTTGATTAAGTCAATATCTACTTCAGAATTCATCAGCAAAACCAGTATTTACTTAAACAGTTATTTCACCAGAAGATATTTTCGATTTATATTTGAAGCACAGTCGTAGACCAAATAGTATCAAATGCTAAACGTTACTTCTAGGATCCCCATCTTTTAATCATCATCTTAAATTGTAAATTATATGGTAATAAATGGCTAATTAATAAATGATAAAATATAAGACAACTACTTTTTGCATGACGTGATGACAAGAACAAATTCTCTCAAACCTAACTTTCTTGTATTGTATTTTTTGTCGTTACGAATTTTGGCTCGAGAAGCTTTTCAATTTTCATTTGTATAACACAAAAGTAAGAAACAGATGTTTAAAAGACTTTTAATATAAGGCCATTAACCCAACTGGGTTAGTTCAAACACAACAAATAATTTTGTATTCCTTAGTCTATTCTTTCGAATCGAAAGCAACCGTCTAAAATTTGGCAAACATGTCTAAAATTGTGTGATTATAACTGAAAGCTAAGTTTCAATGGCTTTATAGTTTGTATTTCTTGAATTTTGTATTTCTTAGTCTATTCTTTCGAATCGAAAGCAACCGTCTAAAATTTGGCAAACATGTCTAAAATTGTGTGATTATAACTGAAAGCTAAGTTTCAATGGCTTTATAGTTTGTATTTCTTGAATTTTGTATTTCTTGTCATTTCTGTCAAATTGAAAGCAACCGTCTAAAATTTGGCAAACACAGTTGTTTTATGCAATTACAACTGAAGGCTAAGGCTTTCCAAAAAAAGCCTTTGGAAGAAAAACAGACATATTCTATTCAAGCCCACTGATTTTAGTTGTATGGTTATATTCTTGACAAAGATTATTTTAAGTTATTTCATACATAAATAAGGTATTTTACCCTTAAAGAGTTTTGTACCAATCCTATGCGTCTGAACTTAGCTTAAAAAATACACTCAAAAAATTATCCAAGCACGTTTTACTTAAAACGGATGAAGTAATAGTAATAAACAAAACAGCTCAAAAATTTCTTTCTCAAAACGTGTAATTAAGTGAAGTAATTAAACGCCCTTTGCGTATAGCATAAAATTAAATAAAATAAATTGAAGGGGGCATTGCAAAAGCACATAGGATGGAAACATATTCCCCCCTCCCCCTTTAAGTGACGGCGATGGATTTTTCTTCGACCAAGGAAGGTTACGATTTAAGCAAGTCGGCATATCAGGGTATGAAGGACATCTCTTTGAAAAACGAAACTGCTTTCTCTCGAGACCCTTGAAAATGTCCCGTTTGGCCAAAAATATTTAATTCCGTCCGTACAAGCATTAACATTTTTGATTTATTTATATGTTTTTCAAACTAAAATATTATGTTAAGTATAATGGAACTAAAGGGGTATCAGCAAAAAAGAAAACAACGGAGCTTAATTAAAAGCTAAATATCTTCTTGTTTATGCCCTATGCCTCATGTTATTTAACTCGAGTTATTTCTATAGCTCAGTCGCGAAATCCCAGATAGAAATTAAGAAAACACATGAAACATGTTTAAGATCACACAGGACAAGAAAAAATCTAAACAACGCAACAATTTTATAACAAAGTTGATGACAACAAGTTCTGGAACAGACACATTTTTTTTCTTAGAGAAAATCTATTTTGGTCCCATATATCACTGCAACTGATTAACAAAATATAAATTCTCAGACGATTTAAGTTTCCGAACAGTAATAAAGCCAAATTTATGCAACTGAATTAGCAACGGTCACTAAAATTTATTTGTTTAAAAAAAGAAAGAAACTAAGTCCCGTAAAACCCACCCAGTTGCTGCCCTCTTTATGAAAATAAAAAGCGGGTGAATGAAAGCGATATTAAGGCATTTAAACGTGTTTGCGGAAAATTCGATCAGCATCAAAACTAAAACCTAAAAATATTTAAAAAAACAATTAAAAAGCATAGGCTACTTATTGCTTTGAAATGTTCCTAGCATATAAATGAGGTGGTTTGCTGGGTTTGCCATACGCAAAAAATGACAAAGTAGACAAAGCTTGGATTTGTTTTCCACAATCATTCAGCTGACAGGATGAAAACTGAAAAACTTGTTACCGTTTTTACAACCAGAAAAATCTTAATTGGAAAAAAATTACAAATTTCTCTAATTCACATTTAAACCACTAAGTGTTGCATTTGTTTTAGACAAGAGATATTAAACCTGTATACAACAATTTAATCTTTTTCAAAGTAATGAAAAAAAATTAAAGAAACCAAAGATTTTATTTTCCCCAACTAAAAGGGTTTCCTTAATTCCCCCAGATACCTTCTTTTATTTGGTTAACTCATTAAAGATAGTTTTTCTGTGTTCTCATTTGAATAACACAAGCTCGCTCCCACCTCTGATTTTGAAACATAATTCACCTTCCCCCTCCACTTATATCTTCGTGAATTGACACCCTAATCGTAGCAAGGCAATTTTAACAAATTTTAGTCAGGATTTAATTCTGTTTGTCCACTTAGTTCAGGAATAAACTGAAAAAAAAAAAAATAATAAATAAATCGTCAGAGATTTAAATGTGTGAAATTGAAAAAAAAGAAAACCCAAAGAATAACTGTATTTGATGCTTATAAAAATACCTGATCTATTTAAAATTAACAATGAACCTATGAAACGCTTCACTCAAATATTTGAAGTCAGGGAGTATTATGTAGAGATTTCCCGACGAAAAACTTGATGATAATCGAAATTAAAATCTAAGTTACACAGATGGAGTAAGATTGCTAAATAGATGTAAGTAACAAGAGATTGGTAATACTGAGCACTTAATTACATTTAACGATTTGGAAAATTACAATTACCGATTTACAAATCGATTACAATTACCAATTGGATTATGTTTGCATTCAATTCGATTACAATTAATTAGATATTTTGACGCATGAAAAATTCTTAAATATTTAGAATATATTTGTTTTAAAGTGGAAACTTACCGAACAACAGTCTTAATTAATACTGGTTAAATCAAACATTGGTCACTAAATCTTATACCGGATATTCTGTTTAAATTAATTGCCTAAGTCAAAGGCACCAGCTTTTTTTTTTTTTACTAACACAGCAAGGATGAGAGGACAACAACCTTGTATAATCTTGACCAAGGCAGTATTCAGAAGAGGGGTTAGGGGGTTTGACCCCCCCCTCAAATTATTTTTCAGACTCGTAAAAACGTAATGAAAAATGCGTTGAAACACATTTTTGATATGTTTTTTATAGTTTTTTTGTACCCCCCCCCCGAACATAAATCCTGGGTATGGCACTGATATTTACTTATGCCTTCAAATAGATAAGTTGATATTTCTAGACTAGATTATTCCATTGAATTACTTTTATATCAGTATTATTCCACTTCATTGTGATTTGTCTTGTTTTTTCTAATGATCATTCCGCCTCATTGATTCTATTCCGCTTCATTACTAATCAATTTTATTCTATTTTGACTATTATATTCCGCTTTATATTTCTCTATTCCGCTTCATTGATATTTAATTTTATTCTATTTCGATTCTACTCTATTCCGCTTCATGATTCTCTATTCCCCTTCATTGCTATTCGTTTTATTATATTTTGATTATACTCCGCTTCATGTTTCTCTATCCCGCTTCATTTCCATTCATTTTTACTCTATTTTGATTCTATTCCACTTCACGTTTCTCCCTTCCACTTGTGATTTGTCTCGTTTCTCTGATTACTCATTGATTTGTCTCGATTTTGTCTATTGTCTGATTACTTTGTCTCAATTGATTTGTCTGATTACTGATGATTTGTCTCGTTCAACCGTTTCTCTGATTGGCAATCTTGTTCCAAATCTTAACATTACGATCTACGATTTATAATTTTACAATTTACGATCTTAACATTGAGTCACTCGTGTACAAGATATGCACAAGAACCCACTAAAACATTCCCAAATAAAAAGGAAACGAATAAATACACTTAGTTTGTGTCCATAAAGTCCACTATTCTATGCACACATACTATGGGCACACATACATAAGTCCACAAACTATGCACACATAGTTTGTGTGCATAATAATGGATATTATGCCCACAATGGAATAAGTCAAATGAACATTATTTACAATAATAACCATTATACACTTAGCTAAATGGTCATTTAATCTTCCTTTTTTAGTTTCTTTAGCAGTCTAACCTGATCGTATTATGGTTAGAATAGTCTATTAGCGTTACATCTGTCTCTAGGGAATTTGGTAGAAGGGCGTATACGTAACATTTCTTAATTTATATGCTTGTCATATTTTCAGGAGGTAAGTTTAAATTACCTGATCGAATATCCTGTAAAATAGCTTTCAGGGCAGTATTATTAATGACAAGGCAATGATTCATCCAAAGGTTGTAATTAGTAGACGTTTGATTTTGGAAAATAAGAAAATAAAAAATTATAAAACAAATTTATGTTGGATATTGTGTCAGACAATCCATATAAATGTCTAACAACAGTATCAGGACTAGTTCGTTCAAATTTGGCAATTTTGACCAATTTCAAAATGCAATCGTCTTGATGAAAAAAGGAGGGAATATGGGTTTCAATTAAACTATAAATTAAAGCTGCAGGGTCGAAATAATCCCTTAAATAAATAATAATAAAAGTAAAACAAAGGAATTCCTTTAAAAGTTGAACTTTGGAGGCACTTAACTCTTACAATTATAGCGAGTCAAAATAAGCAAAACATTAAAAACCATAAACTCTAAAACGACAGTTCGAACAAAAATACATAAGAATGGTATCTCAAAAACGAAGCAGGAGAGAAATATGAAAAAAAGAGGGAGATAAAAATGAGAGACAGATAGAGGGGAAGAGAGAGGGAGACAGAAACAGATGAAGGGAGAGATAGGAAGAAAGGGAGTGATAGAGCGAAAAAGAGCGAATAGGGACGAAAGATAGTTCAGTGATGTAGCTCAGTAATGTAGCTATATACACAAATACAATTCTTTTTACAAGTTGAAATCTCTCAGGCTAATTTTGAATAAAAAAGAATATAGGCCTCTTTACTTATGACATCGTCTTCCCGAAGAGTGGAAACTTCACTGTCATCGTATTTATGCCACCTGAAAAGCAGATCGGCTTAGTCAGATTCACACAATCAGAAGAGAAGAAAAAATACAACAGAAAACACAGTTGGGGATAAGTTGCCTCAGTTGATGCAATCTTCAAGCTTTAGGAGCCACAGGTGAGACTTACTAAGTTAAACGACGTATTATAAACATACGTAGTGCAGTAGTTTGAAGTAAGGAGCCTAGGCTGCATTGTTGGGCGCTGTGTATAAATATGTTACATGATGTAACATATTTATACCCAGCATCCAACAATCTGAGCAATCTTCAAAGTTAACTAATATTCAAAAAGGGTTCAAAAATGACCGTGATTTGCTCTACCTTCGTTTTTGCCTTGGATCACCCCCCCCCCCATCGACCCAACAATAAAACACCAACTCAAATTACTTTATAAACTTTTAATGGAATTTCTGCAGACAATGGCTGTTACATTTGGAAAGACTGCTCCAA
>CM051256.1:89126375-89371375 GCA_027921565.1 Artemia sinica
GTAGACTAGCTTCTTTTCTGGTCAATCGGAAACTTACGGTACAAGTGAATTGGGTCCAGAGATCATTGCAATTGTGACCCCCCCCCCAACAACACGGTTTCTTAATTAATATAGATAAGTCTAATTTAGGCTACTGTATCCTCAAGGTTACTCTATGGATATTCACCTTTGTCTTGCCTGAGATATCCATTTCTCTCAACATCCTACCTTCATAGTATATTAGACAACATACACAGCTAGAAAAATCAAACACTAGAAAATCAAAGGAAATGCTGTTTATGCACTACGAATGAAATCCAAATCCTTAGAAACTAAATAGAAATTTATGCTACAAAAATTTCTAGCAGACAAATCCCCTTTTGGTTCCCACTTTAAAATTTACGGTCCTATCATTAGCCAGCATAAGACAAAAAGTATACAGAAGCGAATTAGTTAAAACCAAATCAAAAGTAGAAAATTTACTAGGTCGAGATAGCTGAACTAGAACGTTAAATTTAAAAAAAACTAAAAAAAAGATTTTGCATCTTAATTTTCTCCTAGAACAATATTCTATTAGAAATTTTTCCTTTTACTGAGCCTTATAGAAAGAATGACAATGCTTCTTGAACAAAATAAGAAGAAATTTTTAAATAAAATAATAATAAAATAAGAAGGTTGACTCCTGGACTTACTTGCAGCCTACAGTGATGCACGACGTTTGGTATTGGGACAACCAATGCGCAAATCATGTCAAATCGAATGGAAGAGTGGCGACAGGTTGTACATGTGAGGGTGCTCATCTCTTGACCGTAGAAGAGATCACTTATTTTTGATTTATTAGAACTTTCCCAATTAATAAATGCCATGTAGGAAGCTTCACTTTGGGTTTTGCCTTCATTTTCCTGTTCTTTCATTGGCTGCTTCTTCTTCACCTTGATAATAAAGAACTAACTAAGATACGGATAAACCAATTTTGGCTTTATTTTCAGTGTTTTTTTTTTCGAACGGTATATTAGTTGAACTTCAGCGTTAATAATAACATTCTCAATTTAAAGTAATAATATTAGAGAACCTAAAAGCTGTTTTTTTTTTTAATAATTATATTCCAAGAAATATTCAATTTTTTTCTATATTAACGACTAATTTTTAGACTAAATGTACATACTATAAGATAAAATTTCTACACAATAAAAATAATATTTGTACTTTAGGTTTCTTTGAGTATTAATTATTTCTTCTGTTAAATAACCATTGTTCTCTTTCTTTGAAGGACTTGTCAAGGGGTTGTCAAGGGGACATATTCACTATGTTTAATCTGCACTTAAATACTCTGTATTGCAAAGAGAACCATTGTTCTCTTTCTTTGAAGGACTTGTCAAGGGGTTGTCAATGGGACATATTCACTATATTTAGTCTGCACTTAAATACTCTGTATTGCAATTAAATAACTGCTGTAAAAGACTGACTAAAAGATTGCAGAAAATTACGATGCGTTTTAAGACAAATAAAAAAATAAATTTACTAGCAAAAATAACACTCAATCGGAGCAACAAGTTGATAAATCTGCATACATCCTTGGTACAATCTTAATTACCTTTCATTTGTTTTACACTTTATTTCAAGTCTAATTTTATCTTTTTTATGAGTCTTGTTTTATTCAAATAATAGTGTAAGACAATCCTCTCTCCGACTCAAAAGGGGTGATTTTACATGCTCACTAGATTTTTCCACCTTTAACTAAGATTTTTAGATTTTAAGAACTAAGTGAACTTAACGAGTTAAAAAAGTTAACTAAGAACTAACGTAAGATTTTTAAAACTAATATTTTAACTGAAATCACTAAGATTTTTAACTAACTGTTAAATACAATACAAAAAATACACTCATTATGGCAAAACTGATTCCTCTCGAGTTAATACTGCAAAATTCAAGTCCCTCAAAATAATAAGGGAAAGTCGACCAGAGGAATGTCACTACATATATACGAAAACAGAAAATGCTTTCCTCACACACCTTAAATCATGCCGAAATACATAAAAAAAACTAACACACCATACTGCATTAAAGAAATCTTAGATGGCGAAAATGTAACCATCTGGAGTGAACAGAGCGACTCAAAAACGGGAAAACTCAGCAACAGTAAAGTCATTAAAACTCAGCATACATTTTTAGTAAAAACACTGTGTACCCAAGAAATTTGATTCCTCTCCAAAAATGGGACTTTGCTTGAGATATGAAGATTCCGTATATGTGAAGGCTTGTACATCAACTTGTTAAAATAACTTTCAAAAATTCCGAAAAAAGCATTATTTTTTTAATTTTACAGAGTGCAAGGATTTTAGAATAAAGAATTTTTTTCGTCTTAGCTAGTTTAGACTGCAGGCAATAGGTACTACAAGAGAATGGAAGAAGAAAATTTTATAGAGAATAGAAATGCGTGGGTATTGAGTTGGTAAAATTGGTCTGAAAATTAAAATGTTTTTATGTGTAACATTTGCCACGAAAGATCTTTATGATACGGGTGCATGGTATATTTTCTAGTATAAAAATACAGTAAAAACTAACGTCTTCCAATACCATAGTGAGAAGGGAACTAAAAATTAGAGAACTCTTAGAATATATAGATTAGAAATAAATACACGCTCCTTAGAATGTTTTACTTGACATTAAATTACAATTCCTTTCAGGCTCCCTTGTCGATTTTCCGTATGGGGGAGGGGGTATCCATCGGATTTTTAGTACGAACAATAGTGTGACAAATAATGTACCAAATTAGCTACCTGCTGTTGAACAGCTTCTTATTATTAAGGAGAACTTACCTTATTTAGATCTTCATGCAGGGCGTCTAATAGAAAAACAAGAAACTCGTCTGAATCTTGCTGGTCATTGCCACGAAAATCTGGTCTATAGGCATTTACAAGTTTTTTGAAGTTCGTTGGAACAATACAATTCAAATTTCCCCCCACAATGACTGGAATAAATCTGCGAACCCCTCTGCAAAGTTACCTTGGGTCATCGTATTCCTATTGACGTCACTTCTGAAAATTATAATAAAAAATGAATTTTTGGAACTCAATAGTTCCTTAAAAAAGCACATAAAAGACAAGAGTCAACACAAGAGGCCTAAAATCACAAGAGTGAGAAAAAGATATACGAATCAAATTCATATCAGTGTGGAACCCCCTCTCCCAGCAGAATTCTCCCCCGGAATATTTCCCCTTGAAAATTGTCCCCGTATATGTAAAATGAGAGAGAGAATTTATTTAAAAAACAAAAAACAATACAAAAACGACAAATTTGCCAAAAAGCCTTGTGGCTAGTGCGGCCATTCTCTAAACTATAATATAAATCGTCCATCAATAGATTCCCCTAAAAAAAAGAAAAACAAAAACAGCAAAAAAAATCACCACTTGAGACCCTGTACTATACTAATTTAATATAACAAAACTATTACATACTATTTCCCTACTCTATCTAAAAAATAATAATAATAATAAATAACGATAGTATGCTTAAATTTAAAAATGTTTAAAAATTAGGTTGATTGCCAAATTAGCGAAATTGTTCAATACAAAATTCAGAGAATTTATCGAAAATTTATTTTATAATTTCGAAAGTGTGTTAGATGAAAGAATTAAAATTTACATTTTCAATATTATACATACAATAAATTTGACCACACACTCTTGCCACCAGCTTGAAGGCATAATTCAGGCGCCAATTGGTTGAGAGGTGTTTGGGAAAAGTTGGGAGAGATTAATTACCAACCTCCTTAAAATTCTACAATAGCTTTTTCGATCTTTATTTTTATTTTATTTTTTTATCCTTACCCAACTTAATATTTTAATAAATGGATGCTTTTGAGTCCTACTTGTGTAATTCAGGTTTGATACTAAAACAACAAAGAACGTTTCTTAATAGTATGTGACGTGCAGTCTAATATAGACATGGCAATCTAGTTTTACTATGAATATTGGAATTCTTTTCGTTTTATTTTTTTTTATGTGTCATAGCTGACTGAGAAGAATTTTCTCTCAGAAAACAAAAAAAGTACTTAGATAAGTAAATAAGGAAAACAAATAATAATGACACCTTCCATGAAGAAGATCTCAACATGCAAATGTGCTCTTAAAATCAACTTTATTCAGTATTTATTAAAACTCTATCCATGTTTTAAAATACTACTACTACTACTACTACTACGAACAACTCTCTATAACGCCAAGCAACTTGAGTCCAATAAAGCTGCGAGTGCTGATCCTCCTATCCCAATTTATTCTAAGAGTGTAAATACCCTATTTACACTCTCCTAAGAAGTCTCAATTTCCTACGAATCATTTCTTACGATCTATTCCCATCCATTCGCAAAGACCTGCTTTTCTTTTGGTCCTGAATGGTTAGCCAAAAAGGACGATTTTTGACAATCTACCACCCTTTACCCGCGAAACTTGTCCTAGCATTCTACACCTTTTTCTGGTTACAACCCTAGAAAGTGGGATAAAACCCCATTTTTTCGTAAAACAGGGTCGTGTACCAGTCTCAAGCCACGCTGACGGCGTTTGGTCGATCCCTCAGTGACCCAGCTATGTCCAAAGACCCATCAGAGCAGCCTGAATTGGTGCAAAAAAATAATAAACAGGAAAACAAAACTGTCACTTTCCGTGTGTCCGAACGAAGGTGAAATTACTGTCTCTTAGTAGGAAGTATATAAAGAGATGCTCAAACTAAGATCATCGAGCTCCTTATTTCCTGGAAAGATGTCAATACATTTAATGCGAGAGTTTGCGTTATTCATCGCAAACCCCTAGCAAACGTCAATAACTCGTAATTTACTGTTTACTCATAGTTTTTCCTCAGAGCGAGAAACACGCTTATATCACAGTATTTCCCAAAAGGAAAAATCGAAATTCTTGTTGAGAATTGCGATCAATGTCCATACGAACAACGAATTAGCAAAATATGTTACAAATCGAAAACTAAAAATAAATGTATTTTTTCTGATAAACAAGTAATTTTATTATAAATTGGCAGAATAATAATAAATATTTGTTTTTTCTCAAGATTCCATGAAGTGAAAGCGAGGGCGCAAAACGGATTGGGCTTTACACTATTAAATAAGTTTTTACACGAAAGAAGTTTTTCAAAGGAAAGCAAAGAGCTACACTAAGCCCAAAACGAACATATAAAAAAAAAGTAGTTTAGATCGTTGTTTATGAGTTTACCGATTTATTTATCCCTATTTGTTAGATGGTCGCATGAATTTATCAAACGTGTGATCAACGGCGTCACTGAGGGAGAAGCAGTCGCCCCCCCCCAATAATTTGGAAAAAATATATTTTATTAAGTAGCTTTAAAACTGTTTAAAAGCTCGTTTAAGTGTCAAACTTACTCTTTACTTAGAGCAGGTATTTTTTTTTAAATTAATCTAAGCTCATTTTTAACATAAGGAAAACAAAAAAAGGGGGTCCATTACACTTCAAAATATGCTCCACATTATTATTTTTCAAAATATGTTGCCTTTGAAACCTTATTATAATGTAAAAATGTGAGCCTGTTTCGCCACATCTGCTCAGGTAAATTTTTTTCCTGATATTTAAGGTGCTTTTACTTCTTAAAAGATATCAGTTCAAGATTAGATTCTTTTGATGGATTATTTTGATGGACTTTGTCTTAAGGAGCACAGGAAAGGTAATGGGAGACCACGGAATCAAATGGGGAGGAAAAAGTCTCCTAGACTTAGATTATACTGATAATTTAAGCGTCCTAGATGAAAGTGTGAGCAAAATGAATCAACTTTTAGAGGTTTTGCGAGTTCAGGGTGCTAAGATAGGTTTGAAAATTAGTGTTAAGAAGACTATATCACTAAGGCTAGGAATAAGTGAAGATGAAAAGGTGACGTTGGGTAATGAAAAGATTGATCAGGTAGGCAGCTTCACTTACCTTGGTAGTATTATTAGTAATGATGGTGGGAGCAGTGAAGATGTTAAAAGTAGAATTGCCAAGGCTCAAGGTGTTTTTTCACAGTTAAAAAAAAATTTGGAGGAATAGGAAGATAAGTCTGCAAACCAAGATTAGAATATTAGAAGCTAGAGTATGACAGTGGTCAAATATGGCTCTGAAGCATGGGCGCTCCGAAAAGCGGATGAAGATTTGCTAGATGTTTTCCAGAGAAATTGCTTAAGGATTGTTCTGGGTACAGGCTGACTGACCGTATTTCAAACAATAGCTATACGAAAAATGTGGTTCAATACCGCTCTCTAGGGCTATAATGAAAGAAAGGTTGAGGTGGCTAGGGCACGTTGTGCGGATGAAGGATGACAGATTGCCAAAGATTGTTCTTTTCTGCCAACCGTCTAGGGCTAAACGGAAAGCAGGTCGTCCTCATCTGTGGTGGGAGGACGTATAAAGAAAGATTTAAAGAAAATGGGAACTTCGTGCGCGGGTGTAAAAAGGGAGGCTTTGAATAGATTCAGATGGAGGAGGAGCGTACATAGCTGTGTTGGCCTCAAGCGGCTTGGTGCTGCGGTGAGTTGTTAGCAGTAGTAGTAGTAGTAGATTCTTTTGTGTTAAAACTTTGAAAAGTGGAAATGAATACACCCTCTAGATCTGCAAATAGGACAGAAATGGAACCATTTAAGAATAAGAAGGTAGATATACCGTAAACATAATTTCCTGAATGAAAAAGAAATCATTGAAAAGAAAGACTTAGTACTTTCATAATGACATTCGTACTATAACTAGATAGGTCAAGTCGGTTATAGTTTGGTCATGGAATTTGGTAGAGGAGGATCCGCTCCAGGAATCAATTGATTGTTTTAATTTTTATTTCCAGTATTTAATTGAAACTCCGATTCTCTTATTTGTGATTGGAATGCCTAATAAGCGCTGATAACGCCCTATTCTTTACGTTTCGCATACTAACCCATAAATTTAAAACTACCTCTATGTATAACACCATACTGACTTCTTGCTATTTTTGTTTTTCTAAATATTTCTTTTAACCAGCTCCAAAATTTTTTTTATATAAATGTGCTAAGAATTACGACTTAAATTAATCGCATTTCACACAACGCCAGCGCTACTTGTGGGACATTTATCTCTGCATGAGCATGCTGCACGAAACGTCAGCTGAGTATAGAATAAAGTGAATTTAAATAGAATACGTATATATTTCTCAAAATTTAGAAATGTTGTTTGCACATATAAGCGGTACCAACCATTCTCTTTTTCTACTGTTATCAATTTTATCATGCAGCACTAGGAGAGCGAGCTTTGCTTGTGAATGGAATTATAGACATAAAAACGAAATTCAGTGTAACCCCCTCCGGGAATGTATACCCCCATACCCTGATTTACATAAGAAAAATTTTAATCTATATTTGACAGTTATAATTGTTTTTAAATATTTGCACGAATCTTACAAAATTTAGAGTTATGTTAGTAGTCTGTACAGAACAACAATAAATTTGCTATATAAACCTATTGTGTCCTTTGACAAAAGGTAATATTTAGTCCAATTTAAGGGAAAAATTAAAAAAGGAGAAAAAACAACGACATTTATTCGCCCTTGCGTTTTTAAACTCGAGTTCCATCTATCACCTGTGATTCTGCCACATTTCATCGAAACAAATACAGATGTCTCTTGAATGTTGAAACCAACAAGATGTGAGGGAGAGCAGGAGAGAGGGTTAGCAGGAGAGAGGGAGATAGAGAGAAAAGAGAGTGAGACAATTGTACCTGGAGTAATTTTCAAGGAAATAATCCCGTAAATCTTCCAAATGTAACAGACACTGAAGTGCGGAATTCATGTAACACGTATTGCCAAGATTTCTCATTCCAACAAGACCATTACCCTGAAATGCAGAGAACGAGTAAGCAAAGTAAAGGCAAACACAAGTTGCCCAAATATGTTCCATTATTCATATTATCAATATTTTTTCCTCTCAAAGATTGATATTAAACTTATTGTACTTCGGCTTAAATATATTTCTATTTATTTTCATCAAAGAATATAGAATAGTACTGACTATGAAGAATCCAAACAATAAAGGTTATTATATATTGATGTAGTTTTCTTAAAAATCAAGGACATATTGAGACATTTTTAATACCACTTAAAGAGATTTTATGACTGTCAAATCCGTTTCTAGTAAAAAAAAATAAATAAAAGAAAAAAATGGTCAACCAGAATATCGGATGACAGTTCTAAACAAAAGTTATTTTGAGTCCATAAAAATTATTTTAATGTCCAATACTTTATATTATTTAGTAGAATCAAAAATCTAAATTAACATTGTTTATAATGTAATTTCATAAAGCAAACCCAAGCCTATTACCTCTAACCCACATATTCTAGCTTCAAAATATTATTCTTTTCCAATCCCATTATGCAAATTTATATAAGCCTAATAGAAGATATAAAGAACAAAATGGCAAAGAGGAGATTCAACAACCCAATTGAAAAGCCTCCTTAAATCTGGTTATTCCTCACAGGTCAGAGCATTGAAGTAACTACGCTATAATTTCCTAAATGGATTCCACTCCTGAAAGTCCCATTGCGACGCTGTTTGCAGTTTCACTTCTGGGTTGGCCAACTCGTGAAATGTCTTCCCCAATGGGCTATGAGGTGAAAGGTCATTCCCCAATGGGTGGTGAAAGGTCATGAGCGTTATGAGGTCATTCATTGAGAATTTCCGATCTGAGAATAAAGATAGAGAAATAAGCTTTCAATAAATGAAAGACAAATATCCATCTCACAGCAACAAAAGAGCTTCTGCTTAATATTCCCAGGATATCTTCATTGGCGAACTTTGTTCATCACGCACATGGAAATTTAACGAAAATAAAAGAAGTATACAAAACAATACTACAAGAATTTGATTGTTAAATGTAAAACCGACACAGTAAGATTGAATGTGCCCAAATTTGTTCTAAAGTATTCTAAATTAAGAGGTGATCCAAAAAATTGGTGTTAAGCACGTTTTTGCCTAAAGGGCAATTTTCGTCGCAAGCCATAAATATAGTATCGGTATCAAATATCAATGCTAGGCAAAACTAGCTTATAAGGTCGCCTAGCATTAAAAACAGCTCAAATACGAGCTGAACATGATTTTCTCTGTTTTCTTTTTAATTAACTCGCTTCAACTGCTTTCGTCAAGTTGATTCAAGAATTTAATATTGGGGGTTGTGTTTCGAGTACAACTATGCATGGTTTCCAAGTATACTATTTACTTTATAAGATTCATTTAATACATAAAAAAAACGTGCCAGGAGACCATGATTTGCCCGATCCCTGGTAATCAGTACACGGCAGGCTTTAATATATGTGATTCTCGCTGTCGTTTGTCTTCTAACCACAAATTAATGCAATTGACAATCTCTTTTGAGCAGGACTAAAATAACACGTTTCCTTCATTCCATTGTACTTGTGATTACTTTGCGATTCAAATAACGATGCTCGTTGTCGCATGTGCTTTAACTGCATATTTGGTTGTGCGTCATTTTTGTTTACGATTCGCTGCGATTCTCGTTGTCGCTTGTCTTCTAACCGAAAATTTTGGTGTACGTTATTTTCTTTGGCAATTCATTAGGATTGTCACTGCCGCTTACAGATTTCAGTATGCTTCGTTTCGTTCATCATTGCCTGAGGCATTTTTTCCGTACCTTCGTTTTAGCTGTTCGAATTCACTCATAATGCTGTATAACCTCGCACGATGCCATAAATGTCAGTAAAACCTTCTTTTCCAGCTTTTTACCCAGTAATTATTTTGCTTTAATTACGTTATCACATAATTCAATAACAACAACAAAAAGTCTCATTGTTTATACCCTTTGAAATGTATGAATTATACATTAGCAAAATTATGGTATTATTGTTTAATTTTAAGTCATGGGATGGCAAATCAGCAATTTCATTTGAATTGAGAAGTTTCGGTGTGAATTCATTTCCTCTTTCCTGCTTATTCTTCACTGAATCCTAACTCTAATAGGACTTGTCTCTTGGGAGTGAGTCACCTGGTAGTATCAATTTTACTTACTTGTTTTTTTTTGTTTTTTTTTTGCGGCGCTCAAATAACACGTTCCTTCCTCGCATTGTAATATGGTTTGTCTACTGAACTCAGATTTTCTTGTGCCTCATTTTTGTTTGGAATTTTATTTATGACTCATTATGATGCTTTTTGCCGCATATCATCTAGTTACAGATTTCATTATTCGTCATTGTTATTCATCATTACCACCAAAAATTTTCCATACCTTTTGCTTCAACTGTTCAGATTTATTCGTCATCTAGTATAATTTCAAATGACGTCACAAATACCAACAACGATACGTTCAGGCTCAAAAGAAAATTTTCCAAAGTCATGACCTATTTGAATTTTTTTTTTTTTTCAGGCCAGAACACAGTGTACCAATTTTTTGAAAACGTTGTCGAGCGATTTACGCCCATGGCATGCTATAGCTATTTACTTCCGTATTTTCAATATTGTACGTGATAACAGCCTATACGTGATAAAAGACGATGTCTTTTCGAAGACATCGTCTTCTTTGGCCATGTAGATGATGGACAAAGATGGTTCTGTCGAATACGAAGGACATGTCTCAAACATGTCCACGTCTTCTTCCTTAGCACATTACTAATAACTTCTAATCCTTCTCAGGCATATATTTTCGAAAGCAAGAATTTTCTTTGTAAACTGTTGATTCATTCTCAAGCATTCTCTATTTTATAGTAGCATGGAAAAGACGTTAGTTTAATCATGGGGAATATATGTTGCCCTCTAGATAGCCTTTAATCTATTCAAAACTCTGGAACAAATAAGACAATTTTTCTAGTTATCTTAAAAAACTTATTTAGATAATACTTCTAGTAATAAGATCATCTTGCAAATCTTTCTAGTAGATTATTTATCTACAGTTAAAACAAAATGGGTATCTCTCTTTTCACTTAAGCCTAACCTGAATAATCAGCTGAATTATTCAGCTGGGTAGAACCGATGTCCTCTTTTTTCTTTTTTTTTCTCCACTGCTAGCGGGGCACTAGAATACCATAGAAAGCTGTTTAAGGATTCATTTGAAAGTAAATTTCTGTATCTACGTACTTTTTTAAGTGCCAAAAAATAATATAGATTCTAAAATCCATTTTTGACAAAAACTCATCTTCATATACAAGATGACGATTGACGTCATATCGTGTGTTACAACCATAAATGACGTTATAGTAAAATACTTTAAAGGGTGGCCCGGGTAATAGCGATGACAACATATTTCATTCTTTGCTAGCTCCTGCCAAGAAAAAGCCGAAACCTTTTCCTGAGTTTATTATATGTCACGAAATGAGAATAATAATCTAGGATGAATCAAGGCCGTATTCAGGGGTGGGGGGTTAGGGGGTTTGAACACCCCCCCCCAAAATTTTTGTCTGACTTAAAAACGTAACAAAAATGGACATAAACAAATTGTGTATGCGTTTTTTGAGTTTTTTGTGTGCCCCCCCCCCCCCAAAAAAAAAAAAAATTAGTAAAACCCCCTCCGAAAAAAATCCTGGGTACTGCCTAGGGATGAATGTTTTTTTGCCATTTTTTCACGCAAATAGAACGAAAGTTACTTTTTTAAATAGAAGGGGTACCCCGACACCCTAGTTGGCCCCACTGAAATTTTTCCAGCTGGAATTGTGGGATTTTAGGAGAGTAGCCTTTAGAAGAGGAAGAATAGTATTTAAATAGCGGAATTCTATTGTACAAAAGCTCTAATGTTAAACTACAAGCATTTGCATTTCTTCCAATTTATAAACTTTTTCAATTTTCACAATTTATAAATTTATAGATATTCTAAATACTTTATTATGGTAGCGTCGTTTGAGGTGGAAAAGAATTCCTTTTCATGCTAAAGTTTCAAATACTAACCAAGTATGGAACACAAAAGTGAAAAAGAAATATTTACAGATACCTACTTGATATTTTGATGATTGCGACGTTATAGGCTTTGTGTTTCCATTAATGACTGGATTAACAGAAGAAGGTGTCAGTGCCGAATATTGTTCACCGGCAGCACCATTCCAAGATCTATTGCCTCTAGTTTCCAAAATATCATTGATTGCACGATTGATATCCAACTCTACAACAAAATAAACCATTTTACTCCTTGAGAGAGACATAGAGGAGGGAAAGAGAGAGAGAGAGAGAGAGAGAGAGAGAGAGAGAGAGAGAGAGAGAGAGAGAGAGAGAGAGAGAGAGAGAGAGAGAGAGAGAGAGAGAGAGAGAGAGAGAGAGAGAGAGAGTTACGGCGTTTAACATGATGGCCGGCGTTATTTGTGCGCTGTATTCTAAATAAAATACATCAATTTTTTTTTGTTATTGTCAAATTAAGATGCCAAAACTACTGAGACTTCGAGGAATTCATTTCCCATCAAGAAATATATCAACATATTTCGAATAGTCAATTTATCTTTATTTGTCTAACTTGCCACAAATTTCTTTCATGAAATCCATTCCTTTCAAATGCGGAGGAAATCAAATGGCGAATCTTTTGATGAGTCACCAATTCAAATATTGCTTCAGAAATTCAAAGAGATTGCTCCAAAATTTCCCATTTGGCATTTTAAAGGTTACGTGTATAAACCCCTTTCTACGCTTTGAATGTAACAGAATCAAAAAGCCGACTACCGAAAAAATTATTTGTCAAAAGTAAAGATGAAGTGATGAATTGTAAATGTAAGTAAAATTGTGAAATGAAAATGATTCTTTTATTTTCCGTGCAAACTTTCGAACTTTTCGCTTGTTTCGCTCAGAGTTAATTGTTATATTCATTATAAACTCAGCTTGTTTTCATCTTACATATATATATATATATATATATATATATATATATATATATATATATATATATATATATATATATATATATATATATATATATATATATATATATATATATATATATATATATATATATATATATATATATATATATATATATATATATATATATAGCTCATATATATATATATATATATATATATATATATATATATATATATATATATATATATATATATATATATATATAGCTCATATATATATATATATATATATATATATATATATATATATATATATGTATATATATATATATATATATATATATATATATATATATATATATATATATATATACATATATATATATATATATATATATATATATATGTAAGAAGAGCAGGTTCGTTAGTTAACCTCTTCTTCCGTTGTATAAACTGTAAAGTAAACCAGGCTTTAAGATTAAAAAAAGCTATATTTTTTAACACGGGGCAGATGTTTAAGTGAATTCTGCTACGTAAAAAAAAAAAAAAAAAAAAAAATTAAATAGATTAAAATACCAAAAATTAATCTGATAACTAAATATAATATGATATGGAAAAACTCTGATACGACAGAGAGGAATTTCACAATAAAGGAGTCAATAAACATATGCATGAAAACTTATTGGGTGGGAGGGGGGAGCCAAATTAACTAAAGCTCGCGAAAGCAGACAAATAATGTGAAATACCTAGGGAAAAAAGAAAGAGGAGGAAAATAAACAATTTGGCAATTCACAAAGAGAAGAAGAGGATAAAAACACGTCTCCTACAACTCAGGCATAGACATGCCTGGGACAAATTGCAAGCTGTTCTTCTTGGCAGAGAGAATTTTCTAATAAATTTATACAGTTGTAATTTCCTGTTTTGGCAAATGACTTAGGACACTTTTTCGACCAGGGAGGTTGTGGCCCGGAAATCTTTAAATAAAACCTTTGCCAGTGATTCTTCGTTCCCCAGTAAAAAAATAAATGGCAAAATTTGTTTGGCAACATAATTTTTCTCTCTTAGCGTCTACACCTAGACTTAGCTTATTAACATCTTTTATTTGAACATCCAAAATACAAATACTAGCTGTAAAGGGAAAAAAACTACAGTCTCTCCTCCAATAACTTTTCTAGTATTGTACAGTGGATATTCGGTGGCGGTTTAAAGGGAGGGACAGAGGGGGCACTTACCCCGGGCGCAGAAATTTTAGGGGCGTGAACTTTCAAATAAATATTATAACAGTTATATTTATGTTGTAATTCATTTTTGTTAAAATAAATTAAACGGTCTAATTTATAAACGAAAATAATTAATGAATTATTAATTAATTAATACATTAAATTAGAAAATTAAAAATAATTAAATATTAATAATTAACATAATTAAATTAAAATTAGTAGTAATAATTAAATTAAAATATTAAAACAAAATTTATCAATCAATTAATAAATTGAAAACAATTTTGTTACTAAATGAAAATTTGTTAAAATTCGTCCTGAAACTTTTGTGGGAGACAGGGGGGGGGGGGGCACTAATGAAGATTTTGCCCCGGGCACAAGAGACGCCAGAACGGCCACTGTCGCTATATAGGCGGTTGGGTTTCATACACGCAAAAATGTGTCATAGATTAGCCTACAAGAAATGAGGGAAATGACCTTTTAACTTATTCCTGGTATGAAAGTTATAGGTTTCATGAGAGTCAGGAATATGTCTATCTCTCCAACTAGTTGTCAAACTGCGAAAGTCACTTCCTACACTACTAGCACGGGATTTGTTATTAACATAATCCGTTGGATTATCAATATTCTTGTAAAGAGTAGTGCTTCGGTTGTATGATCCTTTAGCTAAAGGGCGATTCTGACTGCTATAGATGCCTGAATATGATCTAGAGGAGACACAATCGTATCCAGAACTTGTGAGCACCCTCTGAACCCTAGTCTCAGGACATTGACTGCTATAAGAACTGTAATTAGATGAATCACATTGTCGCGACAAATTACATGATCGCGGTGAAATGCCGTAATTCCGAGAGTATCTTGACGATGGAGTTGAAAGATAGCTTGTTGAGCAATTTAAGGACAAACTATAATTAGTTGCGCTCATTCTACTTTATCTGCATTCTGCTCTATTTTCAATGCAAAGTCCCTGTCACAATTTGAACTAGTGCGTGGTTATGTTCATACTGTTTCTCAGAGGACTTGTTTCCAGGACACAGTCTGAGCGTGGTGTAGCTAAAAATAGAAAGTTGAAAAATATTGGAATAATGCAAAAGACGGCATCTATGTCCACTAGACGAAATGTTTGTGTCTTTTCTTGCAAAGTAGTTTAAAATATGATCGAGGAACCGTCCAAGTCAATCTCAATATATTTACGAAGAAAAGAGAAGAGGGACGGGGAAAAAAATGAAAGAAGGGCCGCCTAAAAAAGAAGGGGAAAACGTATCGGAAGAATGGAGAGAAAAATGAAGCAACTTGTATTCAATCTCGAAAATACTTTAAAGAAAGACGATTTAACTTATAGTGCAGGCCCTGTTGCGCTGTTGGAGCCTTCACAGGCCACTGATACAGAATGCTGCCCTAAAAACTTTTCACATCAAAGAGTATGGGTAACTTTTAAGAGTGGAAACTGGCACTAGGGTCGACAGAAAAACTATCAACTGCCATCTAGCGTTTGGCGACACTTGATGTTTTTCAGTGCAACAATAAGAATAATTAATTTAATTAGTGCAATTGGTATATTTAGGGTAGTAATAAGTATCTGATCTCAGTTCCTGACATATAAATCATTACAGAGCTTGAAAAATGCCTAGTTTCGACATATACTAGATAGCGTTGATATTTTTAAGTTACCCATATTCTTTGCTTCACATATTAAAATAACTATAAATTATCATGGGTTTAAAAAGCAATACATGTTAACGGTGAGCACGCAAAAATAGCATTAAAAATAACATAGCCTTCTCACACCTAAGCGAGCTATATATTGATAATTTTCACACATATAGAAGTGTTTATACTAGAACGTTTTCTCCTCATTTTTGTTTAGGGGAATAAAAGATAAAAGTCAGTAATAAGAAGTGGAAGCGACTCTTAATAACCAAAAACAGATACGCATGATTCACAGTTCAGCTGAAAAGGCTAGACAATCTCCCGAATTCTTGCTGGTGATTTCTATTCATCACTTTTCCTTCCTATTCTATTCTTAATTTTTAAAAGAAACGTTTCCAAAAAAATGGTGTTTAAAAGCAAAAGCAAAGAGCTATTATTAAAACATAATACGCATAACAGCGCTTGGGTTCCTTTTTTGCTTTGTTACGACAATTTTTCGTTAAGATTTTCTCAGGAATAGCCAAGGCTTCTTGGAGCTGGAACATGGTGTTTCTACCTTTTCGCAGTACATTGATCGTTTAAACTGAATTTTAATCCAAAATGATTATAATCCAACATCAGCAATTTCAATTACTTGGCTTAAAAAAATTAAAACTAAGGCAACTGATTAGGTCTTCACTGATTGCCTTTCCTTCTTCTCAGCTTTTTCGATAAGGGGAGATGGGGAGGGTTGCAGCTTCTTCTTCTGGGCATGCTGTCTGTATTGCAGTAGATGGGAGGCTGTTGTCTCGACCCATGCTTGCAAAAACGTCACTGTAGTACTTTACGTTTAGAGGAAATGAAATTATTACATTGATTGAATACTGATTTAAGTTTTTGTTAGTGCAAATGTCTGAGTTTATAAATTGGGTCACTTGCCTGCCTGACACTCTAGGTGGTTGGGGCCCTCACTATTAGGCTTTTAAACGCTTGTTTGCCTGTCATTCCACGCAAATTAACGGCCCTGTGTCAATTCTAAATTCTTGGTCAACCTACCTAAGACCTTAGGCGGGTATGCCTTCTTTGCCTCTCATTCCAGGCAATCTAATGATCCTATGTCAATTTTTAAATGCTTGGTCAACCTGCCTGAGACTCTAGGCAGGCGTACCTTTTCAAAAGCTAACACACAAGAGGAAATTGTACCTTTTAGTAATAAATTGCAAGGATTTTACTGACTGTACTTCTTTGATTTTTTCAATAGGAATAACTGGTTTGAAATCCAACCACTTTGGGACCACAAGAAACTCAACTGCTTATGTGGAAGAAGTGCCTTTCTTTGCCTTAGGTTTTACCCTCCACAGCAATTTTTATTTCAGAGACTGATTCATCAGAAGACGACAATTTGTCAAACACTCTTTTCTAGTGCTCCTGTATAAATTGAAAATGGAACATTAGAATACTTATAGACCTGATGACCTGTTATAGACCTCTTAGAATCCCTGTTGTAATCCTATCACTTTGTTACTATGGACTTTATGTACTTCCTGTATGCTCCATCAATTTGGCTCACAGTATTTAATTGTTACTTTAACCAGACTAAGGTGCATACAAAGCACATCTTGCCTAGAGAAGCTTATGATTGAATATCGATTCTTTGGCAGACATGAATCCGACCAAGGGATAATTTCAGAAACGTCCGAATAGGTACAGAATTTTCGCTTTCACAGTAGAGCAGACCATGTGCTTACGATACAGTTGGATTGTTGATTTGCTCAGCTGGGTATGGTACAACAAAACGAACTATATAAGTAGGAAGCTTGCAAAAAACTAATAGGAGTCGTATCTCAAATTTGACAAAGGGTGTCTGTTACGACATTTTTGCTTTAACAAGGCGACACCAAATACAAAAGTAAGAGATACTACTATAGATGGATAAACGAGTCCTAGAACAAGCAGAAATTAAAATTACCAGAAAAAAGAAAAATTACTACAGGAGTAGAGTCACCATTACCTAGATCTTCTAAAGGTTATAGCGTCATTTACAATTTACTGAAAACTATCTTTATTTCAGGCAGTGTTTTATTCATTATAAAATCAAACACAACAAAAAAGTCACAATGCTAATCTTTGTTAAAAATCAGTTTTGCTCCATCCCCTCCACCTTCTCCCCTTATCCCTTTCAAATCTTCAAAATAGCTTGAGTTCCATTTGTGTTTTATCGCTAAAAAAGGATTTTATTCAGTCTGTATGTTATTCGTCAAAACATCGACGAATAATCAAATCACCACAATAATTAAGACTACAAGAAATACTAATTAAGACTACTAAGGATAACTTAAAATATAGTGATATTCCAGGATATCTCAGCATTGTTTGATTCTTTATCGTTATAATAGTAAGTTAGAAAATGTACAAAAGATATTTTGTTTTCAGTAAAGCATATATTTTATGAAAGCTTGGAGGGCTCTCGTGTTTATGGTAATTTCTATTTAAGCTTGAATCAATAATTCTTTCTAATTTCTGTAACAAGCATTAGGCGACTGGAAAAAAAAAAGTTTTGGGCCAATATACTAGGGCGATATCGTTTCAATGAAACCGCTTTACTGAAAACACAAAACCGATGCAAAAAAAAAACACAATAAAAAAAATTCTAGCATTTCTAGAATTTCCAGTTAAAGCATTCAGAATTCTAAAATCTAGGGAATATCACGAGTCAGTTTGTTTGAAACATTTTTTTCAAAAATATGTCGATAAAACTGCGAAGCAGTAATTTTTATTACCCTTAAGGGTTAGCGTCGCTCTTTGGTATCATCGGAAATAACTTTGTTTTTTAATTAAACTTTGTGTGTTCTTAGGTTTTAAAAATAGTAACACTAAAATTATAAAAAAAAATTTTCTACTTAAGGGCTGGGCACACGTAGCTGATTTCGGGAACTGATTTCCAAATCAGCGCCGATATTAAAAGAAATCGGCGTCGATTTGAGCTTGAAAAACTTTCTTGTTTTGGGCGTCGATTTACAAAATCAACGCCGATTTTCATCATGATCATCACAAAAAAATAGGGATACAAATATATAGTCAGCCAGAGATGTGTGTGGTGAAAGACACCGCTACTGAGCTGAGAACTAAACTGAGAACTAAGCTGAGATCAATCATGCAACTATTAATAAACTCCAGTTGACTATTTGTGTCCACGATTCTTTGTTTTGAAAATCTCGCGCAACAAATTTTCCTTTTAACACATTTTTCTTACCGCTGTCGTTTTTCCACTGATGCTGAAATCGGTTCCCGAAATCAACTACGTGTGCCGAGCCCTTTAGGCAAAGAAACTAACGAAAATAATAAGAGTTTTTGCTAAAATAGGGCATTAAATATTTGTTTAACTTCTCCTAAACTTTACCTTTAAAATGTGTGATTTGTCATAAAAAGAGTCTATGGGGAATTTATCCTTGGCATCTTTGAGCAGTTGTAAATAAAAAATTCAAACATTTATGAAATTAGAAAAAGAATCTAAGATGTGTTGTTAACGTAATTTAAAAAAAATGTGTATTTCCTTTATTTTTGTTGCTTTGATTTTAACATTTTAAAAGCACTGGCCATTGGAAGTGAATAAGCGCTTGAAAAAGAATACCTGTTAAAAAAAATTTTTCTTATCCAAGATTAGAACTTGTATTACCAAACCCACAAAGCAGAGCCATCACTACTAGATTTTAAGCGTCTTGTAAATTAGAGTATTCTGTATTGTATTTGCATTTTCAAGTCACCAAATTTTGATGAGATCTCAAAATTTTGTCATCGCTGGATACAATTTTTTAATGCATTTTCCCTCTATAAATCCATATAAAGCACATGGAAATAATCAATAGCTTGGAACTGAGCCTTTTTTAAACACCTCTCTGCAATGTTTCCCGTGTGCTAGTTCTATTGATAGCAACTGATGGGGGATGGATGGTTTGCCCCCAACGCCCCATTGCACTTCCTGGCTGAAGGGCCAAGAAACGGAGATCAGCACCGCCGGTACGGACTGTAAAGTCCAATGTCGCATTCTCCAACTGATGGGGGGAAGGATGCCATTCCCCAATTGTTTTTGCCCCAGCAAAGACTAAAAAAATACTATTTTAGAATTTTTTCATTTAAAAAAGCCTTTTTCAGGTCTTTTGATTCCTTTTTAATGGAAAAAACAGCCCAAAATACAATTTTGGTGTTATCAAGTCATCTTTATGAAAAGCGATTAGAATCAAAATTAGCTTTTAAATAATCACTTAAGCAGCTCTTTATCACGTTGAAGTAACCATCTAGTTATGCTAGTCAATAGAGGATTTATGAATAATTTTAAGGAGCCTGTGAGGAAGGAATATACACGAGGGGGGGGGGAGGGGATTGTAAAGCTCAGAATTAGGGTTTTGAACAACGTAGACTATTATAGTATCATTTCATTCTTCCCAGACTTTCTATTCCAGAAATGGCACCAAAAATTCCCTGTTTGGGTGCCATGCGCCACTTTATGTTGGTGTTATCAATTCAAACTTATAAGAAACGACTACATAGAAAAATTAACTTCTAAATGAGCCCTTAAACAGCTCTCTATGATGTTCCAGTGCCCCGTCTAGCCATTCCATTCCGGAAATGGCAAGCGAATCTTACTTTTTGGGTAGCATATGGCACTATATGACAGCGCTATCAAGTCGAATTTATGAAAAGCGGTAAGATGTAAAACTAGCTTTTAAATAAGTCTTCAAATAGCTCTCGGAAAAAACAAAAAGGAAATGCTAGAGGACAATGCTATCCATGCAAAAAATCGATTTTCCTCGTTGTTCAAGGTGGGAAGGAGGGGGGTTCCAAGCTACCTGAATGGGGTTTTCGACAATGGCGATTTCAAAGTTGTACTTTTTGTTCCGATTCGATGCCCTTTTCGAGGAGTTTCGGGTTCTTTTTCAAAATTTCTTTAATTTCTTCTTTTTTTCAAATTTTACTATCGAGGTAAATCAAAATAACAAATTACCACCTCCTGAATCAGCTATGATTGGCTTTTTTTCTTGTTAGACATTTTTTAACTTTGATTACTATGGACCACTGTAGATAAATTTAAACAGTAGGTTCAACCTGAAAAATATCTATCTACTACAGTCTCGGCGCGTAAAAAAGCTCCTCCTAATTTTCTTTGTTTAAGCTATCCATTGCATTCTAAAAGGGGGAGGGTTGGATTAAATTTTTGAAAAAATGGAAATTTCCAGTGCTAACTTCTGATCAACACACTGCAACAGGGAAATATTTGAATATTGCAACAGGGAATTATTGGGAATATTTGAAATTTGCCAAAAAATGTTTTACCACAAAGGGACAGCCTAATAGTTTTAGCACAGATTATCTTTTAGGTTTGACAATAATCTGTGGTTTTAGATAGTAATATTGCGCCATGGAGCGTCGAAACTTTTTTCTTCTTGGTAAGGAAGAATAGTCCCTTGAATTTTTCCTCTTTTATACTCTTTTTTTTGTGCCATAAAAATGTCCTTCGAAATTAGATGTAGGAACTTTTTTTTCTAATAGCTGGTGGAATGGCCATATCCAAGAAAATACGAAACGTCTGTTAAGAACTGTTTTTCGTGAAATGCTTAGTGAGTTTTCAGAAAATTGAAGGAAATCAAAAGAATTGTATTCGTATTATAAGAAGAATACAAAGGAATGCCTGTTGTTAAAATTGTTGTAAATATTCCGTAACGAACTTGCAAATTACGTAAAACTTCTCATCAAAAAGCATTTTTTTTACCACTCATTAAGTTAACCCTCACGATTCTTCCAACTATCTTTCCGGTTCCGGGTTACGCACAAGTTTGGTATAAAACTTGGAATGTTTCAGAATTGTGTTAAGATTATTTAATCATTCTAGTTACCGAACTTATTGTCAGTTGCTAACCAAACTTTTTTGTCCAGGGCATTTTCGGAGCCAGAGGGACAGGGGGTATGACCCCTCACTAGATCCACCAATGGCCTTACTTGTATAATTTGCTTTGGCTTTATTATTAAGCTTCAATATGACATAGCAAAAGGCTTTTATAGATGCCAAAATAAATTATTTTAGTCATGTGCATTTCTAGGATTTTCTTTCTTGGAAAAAGGGAGGGGGTTGAGTTATTAGTTTTGTTTTATTTTGATTCTTTACATTCAGTTCTCGTTTTAGCTGTCTTATCATAATTAGTTTCGCTTTCTAAGACAATTGTCCTAAGAAAAACGAAGTGACTAAATTTAATTTAGCTGCGAGTCTGCATTCAAGCCGACCACATAATTTCCTTTTAAGAAAAAAAATGATAAAACTATTGAACAGAAATATCAATGCGAAGCGCCAAATTTACTAATAAAATGTCATCACGTTATAAATTTGTTCAAATAAAACTTATGTTTACCTTGATTATCCCAATAAATTCACTCTTTGTTTTTCTTTCCATTCTTAGACCAATGTTATCTCTACCTTTTGCATTATTACAGTCATACCAATTATTTTGCTTTTACTTTTTTACTTCTTCAACGTATTGCATTCTTCCTTATCCCCTAGACACTCGATTCCTCTTATTTCTTTTCCTGTTCTCCAGGGTGTGAATACCAACGCCACACGCGTGCCTACCCATAAAAAAATCTAATGTCGCTTATGTTTCTTTTGGTTTATATGTTCTGCGGAGGAGCAGCATCACGGTCCGGCTTTGTCTAATGGTTGAGATAGGGAACGATCCTGCTGTTCATATCTCTCTACAGTGCTATGGACCGTGATTGAGCTCTTTCTTAAGTAGGAGCTTTCGCTGCAACCATGATTGCAGCTTTGAATGAACAAACTTTTGATTGACCAGGGATAAAACAGATTTAGCATCTCCCATAACATAAATTTTTAAGCCCCCCTGCCCATTCACTTTCTTTTCTTACACTCCCTGTAAGTTTAAAAATGATACCACACGCTGTTCTTGTATTATTACAAATACGCCATTAGAAAACCTGTCAACATATTCGCTACTCGACAAACCGGAAAAACGGTTCTAATTTCTGTTTTTTTCCTTAGACGAACTTTACAGGAACTTTTTTTTACGTTTTGCGATCGACATGCCAAAAAAAGCTTTCTGTTTTCCCCTTTTTATCGTTGCTAAGCTAAAGGCTGCTGAACAAGAAAAAAAGGAAATGAAAGCGCTATAAAAAAAAAAAAAAACGAAAGTCACTATTTTGTTCTGAAACACAATGAAAATCGAACATGCTAGAGTTTTCGCAATTAGTCAATGCTGACTTAAGACCTAAACAATGAAAGACCATTTGACTGAGTCAACTTTCACCATTTCCGACGAAAAGGACTGACTTGTATTTCTGCTTATATTGATAATTTAAGTAAGGTTAAACTGAACAGGGGTAAAAGTAAATGGAGCTGGGCTAAACAAGAGATGAGTTTCATGGCGGTCGGGTTAAATGGCATTGCGCTAAACGAAGGGTGAATTGAACACGATTGAGTTGAACAAGAATCAAGTTGTAACAGAGTTGAGCTGAATGAGGGTCAAGATGTAAGGGGCTTAGTTGAATGGGGATCGAGTAGTAACAGGGTTGAGTTGAATGGGTTTTAATTGAACGAGGGCTGAGTTAAACGGGTGTTAGGTTAAACGTGGGTTCAGTTACAAGGGAGTCATTCATTTTAGTCCCATCAACAGCAAGCAAGTGTTATATAGGTCTCTGTGTGGAATAGCTCCTATAGGCTTTGAAAAATCGCCATGATGTTTTTCAAAAATCCTAGATAACAAAAATTACGCCTTTTCTACCACATTAAAAAAAGCCGATAACCTGGTAAATTTTGTGATTTTATAGAAGAACAGTTTAGTTCTTTGACCTTTGTTCCTGGTGCTGATCCTATTTTCCCATCCAACTTTTGATTCGTCTATTTTGTATTACACGGCCTTCTTATCTCTGTTCTGTTCCTTTCAACAACGCTCAAAATGGCTCTCATTATTAATTATGAATCCACTGCGGCATTGTAAGTGACCACCATCTCTTCCGTTTCGATCTGCCCCCTTGTTTTGGAAATGTGCACAACGGGAGTGCTAATCCTTCAATTTGCCTCAAACTTAATTTTGATACCCATCACTGTGTTGCTGAATTTATTGCTGTTTATCGGCAATGAGATCCATCTTTTTCACCCACCCAAAGTACAGTTTTGATTTTTATCAAATTAAGTTAAGTCTGGAAAAATACTAATTACTTTATGAAGATCGAGCTTCAATTCCTAAATAGTATTGTCCATTTGGACTAAGAGGCACATTCCTCGTCGAAAGCACGATCTTTACCACATATGAGCCACATCAATGCAACATTGGGCCGGCCACTGAGTGCTGGTACTGATGAGCGTAGAATTTTAGCATTTTAATTCTATGTAGAATAATTCTACGTAATTTAATTCTAGCGTAGAATAATATTGTCCAATCTGTACTAAGAGGCACAGTCCCCGTCGAAAGCACGATCTTTACCACATATGAGCCACATCAATGCAACATTGGGCCGGCCACTGAGTGCTGGTACTGATGAGCGTAGAATTTTAGCATTTTAATTCTATGTAGAATAATTCCTCGTAATTTAATTCTAGCGTAGAATAATATTGTCCAATCTGTACTAAGAGGCACAGTCCCCGTCGAAAGCACGATCTTTACCACATATGAGCCACATCAATGCAACATTGGGCTGGCCACTGAGTGCTGGTACTGATGAGCGTAGAATTTTAACATTTTAGAAGCCTCATAAATTTTGACGAAAGCTCGGAGCACCAAAATTACTACACGCATTGCTTGTGCAAGTACTTATTTTACCAAATTAAGTTGAATCTCGAAAAACTCTGCTTACTCTCAGAAGGTCTGACTCCCAAATAGTAATGCAATCTCTGTATCAATTTTCAAATGCAGGGCAGGGGCACTTACAAAACAGCTTGAGAAACTAATAGAAGGTTTTGAAAATTATTGTCTGTAGTGCATCCTGGGAATACACCGGTCTGATAGAATGAAGAACACCTTCGTACATGAAAAGATAAGCAATTATTGATTTTTCCAAAGATCCAGAGAAGTATATGACGATTGTTGGAACCAAATGACCCATGGGGGTCACAGCAGGCTCCTCCACAATTTCCAGCGCTGCGACCATCCTAGTTTTAGAATACGTGGCCAACAGAAAGAGGCGTTTGGTCGATGCCTATGAAGGATGCTAAACAGGCGGGAACATCTTTGGAACACCTGTGACTGCAAGCTCTTCAAAATTCGCCGTGGTGAGGATTCGTTGTCACTTTATGGACCAGCCGACGTGGAACGTGGGACGGAGTCTATGTAAGTTTGACAGGAAATTCAGCTCACTCAAAAACCCTAAAACTCAAAACTGGAATCCTAGGAAGTGGCAGCTCTGTGTCACCGGACCCGACTCCTTCTAAGCTATTCTTGAAAGAAAAAATTGCTTAAAATGAGTCGATAAATAAGGCTAAGTAGTACTGACAAGTCTTTATTTCATAACATGAAATACGAAAAATATTTGTCCTAATGGACGTCATTAGCAAAAATAGATCAATAGCAAGGAAAAGGAAACCAAGGAGGAGCAATGAAAATATAAAACAGGGAGGAAAAATTATCGAATTTACCTGGGTTGGACAAACTCTCCTCCTGTTCTTTTTGTTTCCGTTTTTCTCTTAACCTTGAAACCTCAAGAGCCTTCTCTCTGTCTTCTTGCTTTTTTGCCTCAGAAACATCCTTGACTGCTGGCTTCAATTCCGGTGTTTTATTAGTGAAGGATTTGAACTCGATCTGTTTCGCTTCTATATCCTGTAGAACAAAATAAAATTATGTCAATATGAATTAAAAAAAAACCTAAATGGATAAAAAAAACAACTAAAGAGATACTATTTGATTATAAATCTGTCTTTTCCAAAGGCAACTGAAATTCCTATACTTCCTTCAGAAATACTTGGCTGTTTCCTGACGACAAATACAATGCAGTGTATAGGTTCAATCCACTGACAGATTTGCTCTTCTCGAGAGCTGTTTGTGTGATATTGTAGCATTTGTTATAATTAATGTATAATACATTATGTAGTCATTTACATTTAGCATTTGTTATAATTATTGTGTATTACATTATGTGGTCATTTACATTTAGCATTTGTTATATTTAATGTGTATCACATTATGTAGTCATTTACATTTAGAATTTGTTATAATTTATGTGTATTACATTATGTATTCATTTACATTTAGCATTTGTTATTTTTAATATGTTTTACATTATGCAGTCATTTAAATTTAGCATATTTTATAATTAATGCGTATTACATTACGTAGTCATTTACATTTAGCTTTTGTTATAATTAATGTGTATTACATTATGTAGTCATTTACATTTAGCGTTTGTTATAATTGATGTGTATTACATTATGTAGTCATTCAGATCTAGCATTTGTTATAATTAATGTGTATTACATTATGCAGTCATTTAAATTTAGCATTTGTTATAATTAATGTGTATTACATTATGCAGTCATTTATTTTTGTTTCTTTTCTTTGCGACGACTGTCTTCAGCTTCAACAGTTTCAATTAATTCTTTTATTTTATTCATAGCCGACAACAGATTTCTCAGGTTAAGCACTGAAAAACAGATAGGTCATTACAACTTGAATTAATTATTAATCTTGGCGTACCTTTGAAACCAAAATGTTTCCAGGCCCACATCAGAAAGAGTTAAGAACATTTAAAAAGTTAAGAGTTAAGGGTACCATGTAACGTTTTAACGCAGCTAAGCAAGACAAAAAACTCAGCTTTCTAGAAAGTAAGTACTTCATAAGCATCGTGCGAATTTCACTATCTGTTGCTATAACTTCAGTTGTTTTTCAATCTAGTGCTTAGTCTAATTATGTACCTGATTTTGATATAATGGCCAAATTAAACCAAGTTTTAGCTAAAATCACTCATGGTTAAAAACCTGAAAAAAAAGGCATGAAAAACAAACAAAAGCTTAAATTTTTACTCTAATCAATGCTTGAAAATGTTCAATTCTGAAAGTTAAAAGTAATTATTTTAATTTAAGTAAAAAATCCAGAAAACAAAAGTGAATCTTCTGTCCGTATTTAGTGCTTAGCCACTTCTGAAGGAGACATACTAACTAAACAAAACAGTACCATAAGATTCCTTATTTTATGCTCTTTCCAAAATATCATGGTCACTTTCCTGACAATACATAGCACTGGTACCTGCAGCCTCGGCCCAATGAATTTTAGTTTCACCTAGGTAATTTACAATGGAATGTGAATAAAAGTTATTTCAAATGATTGAAAAAAGTGGGTAATAACGGAAGAAAAAAATTATATTCCGATTAATAGAAACATTCCACATGTTACGAAGTAAGAATTTGAAGACCATCATGCGAATTAGGTTAGATTGTCAAAAAAGCAACCATAATACTTGGAAAGAGCCTAAAATAAGGAATCTCATGGCACTTCTTTTATTTGTTTAGTATATAATAATAATTTTTGCCCGCTCATACAAAAAAAAGAGAAAAGCGGAGTAATATAAAAGAAGAAAAGGAAAAACAAGAACACTTAGGACCAAAGAACAAAATTAAGTAGCAACTTTTTCATTCGCACTCGCAGATCAGAAGGCAAAAACTCGAGCAATGTTTCCAACGCCTTTTTTCTGAACTTGTTTCAGTGGACGGCACAACGACAATTGGGTCTACCATAATTTGAGATCTTCAAAAGTAGATATATCTTCAGAAGTGGCCAACAACTAAATTTTTACCACATTTTCTTCTTCGAAATTCCATTTAATCCGCTGATAATCCTTCAGAAGTGGCCAACAACTAAATTTTCCCACATTTTCTTCTTCGAAATTCCAATTAATCCGCTGATAATCCTTCAGAAGTGGCCAACAACTAAATTTTTCCCACATTTTCTTCTTCGAAATTCCGATTAATCCGCTGATAATCCTTCAGAAGTGGCCAACAACTAAATTTTTCCCACATTTTCTTCTTCGAACGAACATTAGTAATTCCAACTAATCCGGAGATGATTCTCTAGTAATTATTACGATAGAATTATTTTGTTTTATTGCTTTCGTTTTCTTAGAAGAATTTTGTTGCTTTAGTGTTTTCTTACAGTTTTCTATGTCCTAGACCTATAATTGGAGACCATAATGAGAACTAGGGTAGATTGTCATAAAAGCGACCATGACGCATCAAAAGAGCTTAAAATAAGGAGTTTGTTGGTACTTCTTTTATTTGTTTAGCATGTTTTCTTCAGAAGTGAATTCCATTAAATTTCTTCCACAGTTTCTTCTTCACACAAACATTAGTAATTCCAATTAATCCGGGGATGATCCAATGACTTAAATAAAAGGAAAAGAAAAAAAACAATCTAGTTTTGGAAACATGCTACTAAGAAATCTTAAAATTTTTTACATTTTTAATTGCGTTCTTAAAAGCAATTGTGATTATTGCCGAACAATTTAGTTCTCCCTAGAAGAGTCGATTTTATCTTAGCTACAGACCTCAAACCCTGTATCTATTATAAAAAAATCTCCTATAGCTTTGTGAATCTCCTCCTTTCAAAATCATTTCAGTCGTATTTTGCTTTTAGTGATCCATAAAAACAAAAAGATAAAAAAGACAAAAACATCAGGGCTGTAAAAGATGTAAAAAAAGACTATATTTCAAATAGATATCTTAAATTTTGCTCAATTGAGGTCCATTTAACTATACTTAGGGGGAAAGCACCTACCCCTGATTCCATGAAAATGTAAAAATATCCTATATAGTGAATTTAGGCACGTAAGTGTGAGTTTTTCACGGATGTAAAATTTTGGTGGGCGATATTCGTTATAATGGGTCATATTTGCCCTCCTCGAAACCAGGTTTTCAAATTGTCTACAATGTGTCAGTAATAGTTTTGGGATCAAATCGACACTCACAAGCAGAGTTGGGAGAAACAAGGGGCAAGTGGATCTGAAACTTGGACTTGGGGAGATGGATGTGTGTATCGAAAGACCTGCTGTCTGACCACCAAAGGTCGCCAAAACAGCATATCTACAACATCTCGGCAACTGCTTGGGTGATGAACAAATTTCCCACCTTGTCTTGAGAATGATTTTGAGATGGAGAAAAGTATCAATGCCAATTTGTGTCTTTGACTTACAAAACATTTCTGCATTTTAGTTTTTTCGGTAATTTTTAATCTTTGCACACTAAAGTAGCAAGGTAAGCCAAAATACATCATATCTTTCCTGGTTTATCAAAATTTCGCATCCGCAATATGTCGGAAATTACTTGTGGTATCAAGCTGAAGCTTTAAGGGAGTGTTCGAGGGGAGTCATAATTGAACTACGGCTTGGTGGAGAGGGTAATGGTGGAACAAAAGATACCGTATGTGTTAAGGTTTTCGAAATACAGTATCTACAATGAACGGCACGGGATTGAGCTTGAAGTTTTCAGGTAGCTTAGCAGGAGGCAGGGAGAGGGGTAAGGGGACTTCAATTTTGTTTACGTGGGAGAGGCTAAACATATTTTCTCGTCACTCAGCCTACATGTTTTATTACCCTAAGCTACTATAGAATCTACTTAGAATCTTAATAGCAAGGTTAAATAGCATGAGAATTCGAAAGAAACTATGTTTTTCTAGACAATCAAAATACTGTATCTGTACTATTTTGGGAACGGTGAGTGAAGATTTAACTTAAACTTGGGTCAATCAAAAGAGACTAAGTGGGCTACTTCCAGGCTATCATTAATACAATATCTCAGGAACAGCTCAGAGCGTTGAGTTGAAACTTTCAGGTGATGTAATAAAAGGAGAGGAGAGAGGCAGGAGGCCTGTAATGTTGTGTCGGGCAGAAGAGCGCAAATCGAAGCAAATTTTGTATAGGGTGGAATATGTTCTGTCTCAAGCCATCTTAATTGTTTCTGAACTTGATAAGATTCGGGATAAATTCAAGGTTAAGTTACTAGGTACACCAAAAGACACCATCTATTACCAGATTATCAAATATCTGAACTATCTCGACGATGGCTTGGGAGACCCAAGTTGAAAATTCAAGGGAGCTTATACTCCTTTTTTTTACGGGGAAGGGTGTTATACCTTAAGATTGTGACTTGGGAAGGGGTTAGAGAAGAGCTAAACATATTTTGTCTCAAATTTCCCTAGAATTTTGAGCACTTTGAGCCCCTGGAGAACCGGAATGTATTCAGGGTACAGTAGCATTGTAAATCAAAGGACACTACATTTACCCAGGTTATCAAAATGGGGTATTCATAAGATTTAAAAGACGGCTTTGAAGATAGATTGAAACTTTCGATACATCATAAAGGGTCAGATGAACCTCTAGTTTTAACTAAGAGGAGGGGATACGCATAAATCTAAAGACAGCGGATTCCCAGGCTATCAAAACAGCAAATTTGTAATAACTAGAGAATGTCTAGAGGGATGCATTTCAAACTTTTAGATAGCAGGGGACAAAGAGATTTAAAATTTAGTGTTGGAGAGAGTAGCTTAAATTGTTTTTTTCTTTTTTTTTAATCTATTAAAATATTTTAGCACTAGACGCCCCACGAGAATTAGAAATTTTTTACGGAAAGCAATATAAATCAAAATTGGAACGTGTGGTACGGGATTATTCAAATAGCGAATCTGCAATATCCATGGAGTTGTTTGGGGTCTTAGGTTTACAGTGTCAGGAAATGTTAAGGAGGCCAACTGGATCTCGAGTTTTGACTTAGGGGAGGAAACAAAGGAGGCCACATAAAAAATATGTATTCTCATATCTACCTAGGCATTTTTTTTATTACAAGCTTTAAAGGGACTATGCTCTATACATGATTAAGTAGCAAGGGCAATAAAAAAAATGTATAAAATATGGCTACGTGACCCGTAGTATCTGCAACATCCTAGGGGAGGCTTCGCGGATCAATCTGAAAATTTCATAGTGTTTGGGGGTGGGGGGGCAAGCAGCCCTCAAATTTCAGCTAAGGAGAAGGGAACAGCGGGGAAGTGTCTCAAGATCTGATGTCCCGTCTATTTAAAATATTTGGCACTATGAGCCCTAGATGGAATTTTCCCGTTGAAGTAGCTGATCAGAATTCAATAAACGCAGAATGAAATAAAAAGGGGTTAAAACTTTCAGAGAGTAATTTGGGTAGGCAGAAGAAATCAAAATATTAAGTTTTGGGAAAGGAATAACGGTGTAAAAAATTTTGTTTCCTGTTCGTCCGTCCGAAAAAGGAGCCCTTATGAGTCTAAAAAAAAAAATAGAAAAAATGTGTCATCCAATAACAGGCTGAAAACTATTTCTTTACGATACGGTAAACTAACTATCGCAATACTTCTTTTTATCCAATCTACATGGTATTGTATATTTTTGAAAGATTATAATAATAATAATAATCTGTATTTAAAAGTCAACTAAAGCCATATACAAAAATACATACTAAAGAAAAATTACACTTCATTTGACATCCTTCCCATCAATACAAAATTTCCTACTGCCACAATATAACGGGGAGTCCTAGACCTCATTAACTCACAAAGCAGCCTATCATCCCCCTCCTGGATAATTAATCCCCTTAAATGAGATAGTTGCTTACACCGGAGGAGGAAATGGCCCAACCCATAATCATTTTCCCCACATCTCAAGCAACTACACCCGGCCTCCGGACCTTCCCTCTTTTTCCCTGCAACCTTAGTATAAATTGGAAGACAATTTGCTCGAATCTGAATCCAAATCCTCAAATACTTAATGGGCAATCCCAGCTTGAAATAAAACTCCTGACCAAAATTCTCTTTTACTTCTCTATACAAAGTAAGACTCGGAGATTTGTCCACAGCTGCTTGCCATAGTTGCACTTCTTGGTCTTCAAGTCTTGCACTAAATTCCTTGAAGAACTTTTCATGGTCCTCTGTCCCTTTTCCCTTCTCCCACGAAATTGAAAATCCATTCTCATCTAATATCCTCTTGATTTGTGCTGTCCATGATGTTTTGTTACACTGAAGGAGAAGATCTTCATATGCTGCTCGGGCAAGTCTAGTCTGGGGAAGTTCTAGAAGTCTTAACCAAAATTTGATGATTTGGGTATATCTTTTCAATTTCAGGTTAAATATACCAAGATCACCTTTTAAAACTAACGTATGTGTTGTATTGTGTAGGCCAAAACTCGTTTATAATATTGAAGTTGAAGGGTTTCTAGTTGCTTTGCCGGCTGATACCCCCATATTTCTGATCCGTAATGTAAGATAGGCATAATTTTAGCATTAAATATATGTTTGTGGAGGCTTAGTTCACTTATTTCTGCTGTTAGTGTGCTTCTGTATATACCAAATAATGCATTTCTTCCTTTCTGTGCCATTGTTGTAATATTACTCGTCCATTTTCCATTTTTACAAAGGATGTAACCTAAGTATTTGGCCTTTTCCACCACTTCCAGCATTTTTCCATTCAATAAAAATTGTGGTGCTGATTCCAAGGGTTTTTTGCTAAAAATCATGACTTGGGATTTCGTGACATTCACCTCTAGTTTCTTCACTTGCAAATATTTTTCAAGGAGATTCAAGAGAGTTTGTAAATCATTATTTGTCTTTGCCAGTAATATAATGTCGTCTGCAAATAGTAGCATTGACATATTCAGATTTCCCAGTCGGAGAGTAGGTGCCCATCTTTGTCGGAAATAAGGAACAATATCATTAATAAACATAGCAAATAATTTTGGCGAGAGTGTACTTCCTTGGCGCACGCCCTTTTTCGAGAAAAAAGGCAGAGATATTCCCTTCCTAACAACTTTTACAAAACCTTTATTCAATGAATACATAGATGATAGAATTTGTAAAAAAGGGGCTGGTAGGCCTAGATTTACTAATACATTCAACAATAAAACACGATCTACACTATCAAATGCTGATTTCAAATCAATTAGGGCCACATATAATTTTCCTTTACCTTTGCAGTGCTTTTCTACAAGAGCATTAATAACAAAAACTCTATCAGCTGTGGAATAACCTGGTCTGAACCCACCTTGTTCTTCTTGCAAGATTTTTTTATATAACATTTGATTCATAAAAAGTGGCTTTATTTCTTGTCTCCCCAATAAGCTTTAAAAAGACGTTTAGAAATTTCTTCGGGCGGAAGGAGTATTTTTTTTTGGGGGGGGGGGGGTACAAAAAAAATGTACTTGATGATAAAACCCCTACCGCTCAAGTTGTTCATTCATTGACACATTATAGGATCTGTTTTTTTTTCGTTAGTTTCTTTCAGTTTAGCGTGAGATAAGACAAAGAGAAGTGACAGAATAGATAAAAATATATAATTTGTGCTATATATTTGCACATTAGGGGTGCGGGGGATACTGGTAAAGTATCTGGGCAGTGTGAAGTTAGAAAACAATTCTTACTATATAATATGCAGAATAATTGTACCTAACACATTAGGCATGCAGACCCGCTATACTTTCCCCAAACAAGTTGAACAAAAAAAGGGTAACAAAAAACTTTGAAATTCGCATCAAAAATTTGTTTATAAGCGTTTTGGTTACGTTTTACGGGTGTGACGATTTTTTTTTTTTGGGGGGGGGGGGGAGGGGGGTCAAATCCGATTACCCCCACCCCCGAGATACGGCCTTGGATAATAATCAACCTAAAGAAAAATGTGTTGTTTTTTTTTAAATAAAGAACGGTAGTTGATAATACTTTTTAAGTTGCATTCTGGGTAGTAGATATATTTATGACATTTGATGCTTGCAATGATTTTTATTATGAAAAAGTTGTGAAGTGTGGTATTCGCGTTAATAAGTTACCATTTTTACTGCCTGTCCGGAGGCCTCTTTTGAAGGCCTCTCCTCTTTTGATATCTCTATGAAAGTATGCTGAAGCAGGACTAATTTAAGCCGTTTTAAATGATAAACATATTATTAATCACAAAAAGTGATGAGAAAAGGCATCTCCCCTTTCCACTGAGTGGATACATTTATCTTCAGGCAAGTCCCAAATTAAAATCTCTAGTCAGCAAAAAAAAAGGCATCAAAAATCCAAAAAAACACATCTCGACTTTATTTTGACACTGGAAGTATTTAAATCTAGAATGCAAACAGTAGCATGTATCTTATGAGCATATGAACTTATTGTCAATAGTATTGTGGATTGAAGTTATTGTCAATAGTGTTGTGGATTAGAGTTATTGTCAATAGTATTCTGGATTTGAGTTATTGTCAAAAGTTATTGTCAATAGTATTATGGATTTGAGTTATTGTCAAAAGTTATAGTCAATAGTATTCTGGATTTGAGTTATTGTCAAAAGTTATTGTCAATAGTACTGTGGATTAGAGTTATCGTCAAAAGTTATTGTCAATAGTATTGTGGATTTGAGTTATTGTCAATAGTATTGTGGATTTGAGTTATTGTCAAAATTTATCGTCAATAGTATTGTGGATTTGAGTTATTGTCAATAGTATTGTGGATTAGAGGTCTATTTCGAAATAGACCTCTCCCAGAAAATATTGAGGACTCCAAAAAGAGCATATCTGAAATCAACTCAATTGAACAGAGCCCTCAACTTCTTTTGATGGTGCTATGCGTGTCTATTATGTGATAACTACATTTTAAGGGTAAACACAAATGTATTTACCTTTTTATTAGTTTCTTCATAAAAATACTTAGGTAATTCTTCATTATAAACAATCTCTTTTTCTTCCAAACTTTTTCTAATTTCTTCTTCAGCAACTCTTTCTTTTTCCATCCTCCAAAGCTCCCACTGACCTGGGCTCTGAGCTATGCTTTTCGTCTTAGTCTTACTCGACCTGAAACAGATTTAAACATGTACAATATTTTCATTAAGCAAAGAGATTTACAACTATTATCATAATAAATATAGTCGATAGGAATTTTACAGACAAAGTTTGGATGATACTTTGAACTGCAAATTGAAATCAGTCGACCACTATTTCCCATCTCTGTTCAAAACGTATTTTTTTTTAAGTAAAATTGAATAAAGTGATTTTTCATTATTTGACAGATTGTATTGAGAAAGGTAGGGAAACAGAAAAAACAACACAAGGGGAAAAGAAAATGTATGAAAATATGAGTATATCGCAACAAAGTAAAAGGTAATAGAGAATAAGATAAAAAAAGATAAGTAGAAGATAAACAAACACAAAAAATCAAAAATGATAAATGCTATTATTCCGTAATTTCTCAAAGTCATTGAATGTCAGATATTGAGAACGAGAAGCTTAGATTACATTCAAAATTCCTTCCCTCATCTTTGGAAAATAAAAGATATGTATTAAAGTCAGAATGTTACAATTAATTGGCCATACACTAATTCTCTTTTTTGAAAAATTTCCAGTGAAATATCAAAGATTCTTGACGCGTCCTGTGGTGGCGCAGTGGGTTTATCTTCAGCTTGGTAAGGTAAGGGGCCCAGAGATCGAACCCCACTGAAGCAACACACCGCAGGGGCGACGCAAGGACCTTAGTAGTCACGAAGCGTCGTTAATTCGATACATACAAGATTCTTGAGACAAAAAAAATAAAACGGATGGGGCAGCTCTGCAAGCGATGTGCACCAGACAATTCTATCCAACTTGCATTTTGCATTAACAAGAACCTTGAAATCACATAATGTAGAATCAAATGAAACTGAACAAATTAGATTGATAAAATTGACTCCAAGACAGCCATGCGTCAAAAAGGATTTTCTCCGTATAGAGCAAAAACAAAATGTACGCGCTTTATGTCAATTCAGTCATATGAGGTCGTCACCGGAAAAATCAGCTTTAAAGGTCTTTGTAGTCAAGAATATTACGGAAGAATATTGAAAATGACAAGGCGAACATTAAAGGTACACAGAAAATCGTTAGTGAAGTGTTAAATATTGGTGGAAAGATTGAAACTCAGACTAGCCTGATTAGTTGATAATCGAACAGTCGTTGGAAGTGAAGAAATTTATGATATTTTGGAGGCTATTTCGCTAATTATTAGCGAAATTAATGAAATTATTCAGCCTTTTAAAGATGAAACAATTTGGGAGTCAATATGAATATTGATGAAACTAATACGAAGGAGCAAAAGCAAAAAAAAACAACATATTTATAATTTAAAATCGCCAGAAGGATCTCAATGTGATGACAATCAATTAGTGATGGTATGTTATTTGTATTTTCTTGTTTATCTGATAAACATGATACTGGAAAACGGAAGTTTCTTCTAAAATTAAAATATGCAAAGGGTAAAAATTTGCATTAATGAAGTCAAAAACCGAGTCCACAAACTGAAGACCGAACCTGATGTTGCTTCATTTTAAAAACTATATAGAAAGGTCAAGCACAAAAGACTAGGCAATCACCTCAGCCAATATAGATTTCTCGCAAGATCACAGTTCAGATTCAGGAAAGACCACTCTACTGTTGACGCTGTTCCCCATTCTACACAGCTGCATATGAACGTGGTGAATAAGTGCTTTCAATCAATTGCGGTTCTATCTCTTGCGCCCTGGGAGAAATCTTGATTAGCACCCTCCCCTCCATCTTGTCACTCAAAAACTTTCAGGCCAAATTTAAAAAAAAAAAATCTTTCTCTTATTCAAATCTGACTTTTGCTACTTTACATGGGAGATTTGGAAAAAATAAAATTTCGGTTGTTAACTGAGCCCTCTCCTTTATCTTAATAAAAATCAGATTTCCAAAATTACAAAATGATTATAAATATCAAATTATTTATTTGAAAATTTTGCACCCCTTAAATATCTGCGACCGGGGCAAGTGCTCCCTCTGCCCCCTTCCTAAAACCGCCTCTGCTTTCAATGTCCATATATTTTGGCAAAATCTTTGAATTTGTTATTTCATTGAGCAGGATAGTTCTTTTTTTAAATAGCTTAAATATTATTAAGAAAGTAATTAGTGATTGATTAGATGGAAATTGATTAAAACAGCGACGGTTCAATTTATAAAGTTTTGATATTTATTTTGGTATTCCACTTTGTTCAAAGCTATGGGCCATGCTGTGTCTGACTTAAGTAAATACCGTGTGTCTTTATATTTTTGGGGTATGACATACGTCATTAGATGATGACACAGTGTTTATAGCAACATATTCTTGCGTGAATATTGTAATTGAAAAGGCTAAGAAATCCCTAAATGAATTGGTAAGTTATCAAAATTTCGATAAATAGGTTTAATATATTAACCAATAATTATTAACCGATATAAATTTTTGAATATACTATAAATATATGTACCTATTAATCAATAAACTGATTAATAGAGTTTAGACACTTATCAAAAGCCAAAACGGAAAACTGGAATTGAAAAAAAGTACAATTTTGGCAGCGCGGGAATAGCAGGGAGAACAGCAGGCACTTTGTCCCTATTCCGTATCCCCCTTTTAATGCCTCACAAATTCAGGGATCTTATCCCTTCCGTCAGCCACAAAATGTGGCAAATTTTGCCACAGCAACCGCAAGTTCAAGCACGGGTCTAAAATCGCTCTAAAATTGGATGCCCTTTTCGTTGTGTAAAGTCAAAAAGCTCAGAGATTTTAACAGAGGTTTTTACTCTTCAACGTCCAGGAAAGGTCTAATTTATATAATTACACCAAAAAAATATTTGAAAGCAAATATAGCTATTTTCATGGCTCTCAGCCAGGACAGGTAAAATAATCAAGCCTGCTAAATAATAATAATCTGACAAGTCTCCTAAAACTTATTCTACATTTTTCAACACAGGCCTGGGCCAGAATTCGGTTTGTATGTTTACCAAACATCTATTCATTGCGGGATCGAATCCTATTAATTCCCAAAACTAGCTGGATTTTGAACAAAATCCAAAGTTTCAGTATTTTTTTTATGTCCGTTAAAAATGAATCAACATACATTCAATCATGATTCTGTCTCATCAAGAGTCTATTTACTTTATATAAATTATCTAGTTAAAAACTAAAACAAAAATGAAGCAAAGCAACTAAAATATTCAGTAAAATAATAGTTTTACAGCAATAATAGTTAAATAATAATAGAAAATAATAGCTAATAATAGTAAGGTAATAGTTATAATGTGGTAGGATGTATGGATTTGAAACCCAAAGTTTTAGCATCGATTGTCTCTGCATTGTCTACTCAAAAATACCCATTTTATTTGCCTGAAACATCACTGTTGCTACTCCCTTTTGATTTTTTTTTCAAATTTATTAGTGCAGTAGTATATCATCCTAGCTAAATTATATGGCCCACTGCAAATTTACCATGAAATTTACCCATTTTATTTGCCTGAAACATCACTGTTGCTACTCCAATTGCTACTCCAACATCACTGTTGCTACTCGATTGTCTCTGCATTGTCTACTCAAAAATACCCATTTTATTTGCCTGAAACATCACTGTTGCTACTCCCTTTTGATTTTTTTTTCAAATTTATTAGTGCAGTAGTATTTCATCCTAGCTAAATTATATGGCCCACTGCAAATTTACCATGAAATTTACCCATTTTATTTGCCTGAAACATCACTGTTGCTACTCCAATTGCTACTCCAACATCACTGTTGCTACTCGATTGTCTCTGCATTGTCTACTCAAAAATACCCATTTTATTTGCCTGAAACATCACTGTTGCTACTCCCTTTTGATTTTTTTTTTCAAATTTATTAGTGCAGTAGTATTTCATCCTAGCTAAATTATATGGCCCACTGCAAATTTACCATGAAATTTACCCACCACATTTGCTATTACCTTTGATTTTTTTTTTCTTCAATTTATTAGTGCAGTAGTATATCCCTTTAAAGCCATATATTGAAAAATGAATTCCCCTATAACTGGAATATTCAATCATACAATGCACCTTCAAAGTCCAATTGCTACATTGGTCTCCCGTTATTTTAGCCAACGCTAAAATAATGGGATTCAAAATTCTAAGCATCGAGGGTTTCAAAATTCTAAGACACGAGGGATTCAAAATTCTAACCGCTTAACTTTAGGGGCACGTACCTCTAAACCAACGTTACTGATTCGTTACCATATAACGTTACTGATATAACGTTTCCATTCATAACTGATGTTGGCTGAATGTAATACCATACCCTCGAAGATTAATTATGTCAAAACGACTTAGCGGAGTTGACCCAAAACCAACCTCAGTTATGATTGGTTTTCAAGTTATCGCCTACAGGAAATCTTCCTATTCCCGCAAGAAAATGAGAAGTGGCGACTTACATACTTTTTCATTCGACTGATGATGTTGACAAATTCTTGAGAATGGGAGTTTTTAAAAGGCCCTTCTATACATATCAAGGGGGTTTCAGAATTGTTTCCTATTGGCGGGGATATGACAGTCAGATATTTTATTAGACCCAACTAAATATTTTGGCATTTTTACTTTAGTGGTTTTTTTTAATGGGAGAAGTGGAGGTTAGGAAATCTGGAAAAGGTGGTAAATTCCCACCCTCCCTGAGTACAAACGGAACTGATGGTATTTGAAAGCTTTACCTATTCAAAGACGATTTCCTATCTTCAAGAAAATTCTGGTTCTCCAGAGGAACATCCTTTAAGCCAGCAGCAGGTTTTTTGGATCGATCAAACTCTGGCAAGTTGGCAAGCAATCCTTTTGACCTGAGATCCTCAATTTCTTCCACTTTGGGCTTCCCTGGACTTACTGTGATTTCATAATCTATTTCAGCTGCAAAAATAATATTAACTTCTATCAAATCAGAACTTGTCGAAAATATACAAATATGAATAAACAGCCAATGCGGGAGTATATACAGTAATTTCTGTACCTACCACAAGCAAGTTTAATAAAAAATTACGTTTAATAGAAAAATACGTAAAAAAGCTTAAAGTGCACTAAAATTGGACTAATGTGGTTTAATTTATTCAAATTGGGGTCAAAAGACTTTACATTCAAGTGAGTACCAATTCGCCCAGTCGATATAATACGTCAGCAAACAGTGTATAAAACACTATTTTATATTAATTCCCAAACCAGAAAGAAGAATTCAACACAGGGTTAGTACATGAAGATCTTCAGCATTGATTTTTTTTTTTTTGCACAATAAATAATAACGAAGACCACACTGCTTTTCCATAACACAAACAACAAAAGGAAAAACACTGAGAAATTATTTGAAGAGAGTGATTTTTTTTATTAACATTTCGCATCTGTATCTAAGAACCGTCATCAGCAATGCGCAAATATAAAATAAAATAAAAATAATAATAAAATATAAATTTTGTATAATAAATATTAAGATATAATAAATATATAATAGATATAAAAGCAGATATAATAAATTTTAAAATAAAGCTCCCAATTAAATACGTAACCACTAAAACTAAGATTAAAATTTTCCAAGTTCATTTGTATTAACAATTGGTTTTGGAATATAATTTACTCAATCCTTTTTATTAAATTTGCTTGTTATCCCTTTAACCCAATTTCTATTTAAAGAAGTATTATTACTTAAGTTTCAAATCTACTGCCTCTTGTACAACTGGTTTAATGCCCAAACCATTACAATGAAGGAGGGGTTTTCGAAAAGTATTGCAAGGCTAGGGTTTTCCAAAATATTGCTGCTGACGTACAGCGGAATGACAAGAATTATGAACACTATTAGAATTTATAAATGTTCAAATGGACTTATCCCCATTTGAACGTTTATTTGTTCGTTATAGAAAGGCAGTGTGGTCTTGAAAAAAAAAGAATTAAACCAATGGTTATATTATCCTTATGGTGTTGAAGGGGTTTTCCAAATTTTGGTGAGTTTCACCCATATAAGAATTGCCGCAGTCACATGGTATTTAATACACCCCTTTTGAGGAGTGACTGGGGTCTTACCACAACAAATGACCGTTTTCTGCCACAAAACAAAAATTTTGGCCAAATAGAGCCAAACACTGGTGAAAAGAAATTAGAAAATAGACAGTCAATCGAAAATTACTCAAAGCTGTTTATATAATAGATTTTAGAAAACTCTAATTTTATAATAGAGTTTAGAAAATTCATGGTTTTCAAATTACCTGGTTTTCAAATTTCAATTCATGGTTTTCAAATCATCTGGTTTTCCATTCATGGTTTTCATGTTACCTTGTTTTCAATTCATGGTTTTCAAATTGCCTGGTTTTCAAATTTCCTGTGAAAACTACATACATATTATTTTGTTTACAAACTTATTTTTTCCATTTCGCAGTAATTTTTGGTATGCTTGGAAGGCAGATTACATTCGAAGTTTTATTAGGAATTTCACATGATAAAAGATCTTTGACTTTAAGCGAATGTCTTTTTAGTCTATAGCTAAATGTATTATTAATAAACAGGATAAGATAGCCCTTTCCAAAAATCATATCTCATAGAATTTAATTCGGATGTAAGATAAAAATCCGAGCAAATATTTAGGACACTGTTCACGAGAGAAGTTACAACACCTCTTTTAACTTGTGATCAGATATAAAAAGAAGATATTTGCTGTTGTTTTTAGATTTTCTGTAAATAGTAAAATCCAGTTTATCACTGTCACGAACAATTATTACATATAAAAACGGAATTTCACCTGTATTTTCAATTTCAAGAGTAAATTGCAAATTTCTGTCATATACATTAAGGTTATCTAAAAAGCACATAAGTTCATCTTCCTCATAGTTGCATCCCCAGTAGACTTGTACAAAAAAAGACGAATCTAAAGCCCAATTTTCAAGGCGTTTCACATATATACTCACCAGTAAACCTGATAGAGGTGCGTCCCTGGGCAACGCCGTACCCAGGATTTTTTTTCGAAGGGGGTTTTACTAAAAAAAATTTCGGGGGGGGGGGAGATACACAAAAAACCTCAAAAAACGCATACAATTTGTTTATATCCATTTTTGCTACTTTTTTACGAGTCAGATACACATTTCGGGGGGAGGGTTTTAAACCCCCTAGCCCCCTCCCCCCTCCGGGTACTTGTCCCTGGGCAAACGGAATATTTGCTGATAAAAAGAATTACGCGCAATAAAGCATGCAAGAATGAAGATAGCTAAGGGACATGCAGTCGTGGGTGTAGCCATAGCCATAAGCCATAGGCCATATTTAGCCATGGCCATTACTGAGAGACAGAAAAACCACCAAATAAAAGTTAGTACAACTGCCATCCCGATGATTAAAAAAAAAAAATAATATTTGCAAGTTTAAATATCCATGATTCGAAAAATCAAAGTCCCATGGTTCCCGGCCTTATGACCACCCTCACATTTTATTATAATAATCACATTTTGGAAGCCATAGCTAAAATTACTGCCCATAATGCTCTAATTAACAACTAGTTTCACTAGTAAAGTCTAATAAAAGGCGCCTAGCATATTTTATCATGAACGTGGCTATTATATAAGGAAAATTATAAATATTTTCTGAGCAAAATAAAACATATTTTAAAATACATTTGAGATTTTACTTATATTGTATTAGTTGCCAAGTCTGGTTCTGAAACGTGGAAAATTCAAAAAGATAATTAAAATAAATTAGGTGCCTTTCCAGGGGAACTTTCAGACAAGTAGTCATAAAAGAATATGTGGTTAAAGCGAAAGGTCGTACGAAAAACACAATTCAGTCGTATTATCATGACTTTTTAAAAGATGAAACGTGACAGTCTACCAAAACAAAATCAGGACGTCTTCCGGTAGAATAGGAAAAGCTTAGAAATTTCCGAGGTTAAAATTTCAGAGAAAGAAGCAAAGACTGACAGTGAATAGGGAGAAGGAACTTTTTACGTTTGAGTAGGCATTTTGGACATTTTTGTAGGACATCGTGTTTGCTGAGATGAGTAATTCAAGATCCAATTATTCGTGGCATATCTTGATATTAACAGAGTTTATAATAACATCAATCACCTAGTGCAATCCCAAAATATTAGGATTCTTGTTACACCTGTTTTTGTAGCTGTTTTGATGAATTCTCGCCTCTCCAATCATGGAAATTCCAGCAAGAGTGTATATATTTACACAAATGGGCAGAGTTACAGATTCAGCCCTTTTATACATCAAACAGGAAAACAAAGAAGCAATAAGACAAGAAAAATTAGTTGTAAAAATTTTTTTGTGCGCATGAAACGATAAGCACTTTATAAGAGAACAATTCCATCTTGATCCTAGTGATACGGGACACTAATTCAGTTTTTTTTTCCGACAGACGTCAAGCCGTTTCGCTTTACGTTTAAGCTGAACTACAGTCTACCTATTAAAATTGAGTTTTGTATCAAGATGGTTTCAAGTTTTTCTTGAACAAGACCAAAAGAGGAAGAACATTAGAATGCCAAACAATGAGCGCTCACAAAGAATTAATCATCAATATATTTAATATATTAATTGCATAAATATATTAAATAAACTATACTACTGGTAAAATTATTACTATGAGGGAAAGAGCCATTCTTTTCTTAAGTCGGAATTATTTGCCACCTACGATGCTCAAGCTCCACACACAAGATTGTAAACCCCCTCCTTCCCCGTGTAAACAACCACAACCAGCCCTTGCAGTGCTAAATATATTAAAAAATATATACGAATGTATTTTTAAAAGGGCACCAGAATAAAAATATTTAAAATAAAAAATTAAAATAGAGGTTTGATTCTAAAGTTTTTTATTTAATTGTTATTTAATATATATATAACTTATTGTAAATATTAATAAATCAATATTAATAACACGTTAATATTGATTAATAATTTGATAATATATCTAATAATATATTAATTAGGTACAAAACAATAAGTACCACAAAAAAAATTACTCACCAACCATTTTAGAAAAAGAGGCAATTTCTGTTCTACTCTGTTCAGGCTTCTTGGTCTTGGCATTTGTTGACAGCAAAGGGTATTTAATTAGCCAGTCCTCATATCCTCTATCGAGTACAAGAAGTTCAGTCTTGGTATTGAAGTCCCTGTCCCACTTAAGAAATAGTGTTAGGAGACTCTGGATCGTCGATGAAGGACTAGTAGCACGGCTATCCCAGTCGTACAAAATTATTTTGTCAACTCTGGTTCTTCTGTCCCAAATCTGCTTAGTGGTCTCTGGCAGGTATCTTTTTATTACACTTGGTGTTGTTCTAAAATTAAGAGTTTATGATGTGTTTTTCTTTAGAAATTACCTCTTCAAGCTTTTAGTCCCACTGAATATCAGCAGAAAGTTCAATCAGAGGCAGTTTTAGAGGGGAGACAGGGGGCACTTGCCAGGCACAGAAATTTAGGGCTGCAAAATTTCAAATAAATAATCTAACGGTTATAACCATTTTGTATTTTTTATTTAAATATAGTAGAGGGTGCATTTGGCAACATTTTGTTAATAAATGAAAATTTTGTAAAAATTTGGTCTGTAACATTTTGGGAGGTAAGGGGGGAGGGGGGCTAACCAAGATTTTGCCCCAGGCGTAAGAGAGGCCTGAACCGCAACTGATCAGAGGGCAATAAACACATTTCAGCAAAATTTCTTGATCAGAGTTAACGCACAAGTGTCGACTTGCTAACGTACAGTGTCTCCCGTTCACATTTCTTTAGTCCCTCCACACGGAACAGATGGCCATAGAAACTTAAAAAACGGATTCATTAAAGGTACGTGCGAAGGAAATATCTAATTCGGGGGAAGGAAAATTAATAAAAAAAAAATTGATAATTTGAACAAAGAGTTTAGGACTTCGGGTGGAGCCCGGGGGCTAATCCCATTCCCTCCTCCACTGCATGTCTGTTTCATTCGACAGGAAACTGAAAATTATAGTATTCTTTTTTAATGACCAATGGTGACTGGCTGGCAACCATCTCACATTCCGAGCCTTTCTTTTTCAAATGCCCCCAAGACAAAATTTCAAGATAATTATTTTTTTCTTAAAGTAAGTTGAAAGGTCCAAATTGTTCCCCTTTGTGGATAGCACGAGCAATGCAGCTAGGGGAATAACAGCCCTAAGTTAAGCAAATCATACATTATTCACAGACAGGTTTTAGACAAACAAAAAGTGACTTATTTTAGCCGTCAAATCGGCTAGAAACTTTCAACCATTTAGAAACCGTTCCATGGGCCAACGGGACCTTTATTCTTGTCAAGAGGGTAAAATTGTTACACTGCGACGAGGTTGTCCTATATTGCCTTACCCAAAACTGGGACCAGAAAAGGGCTTGCAAATTTGTTGTTCTAAAAAAGTTGAAACTTACACTCATAGATTCTGGACCAAGGGGATCATAACATGTAAAATCAATTAGTTTTGGGGGGTCATGGATCCCGAAAAAAGGGAACCAGAAGATGATATTTTTTCTTGATGGAATTAAAACTTAGATCCTCTGGTCATTGAGACAATGGGGCTCTTTTCTCAGATCGACAAGACTATTTTAGTCTTCATTTTGGGGCGCTAGGGAGTTGCAGTGCAATAAAAAGTGGACAAAAAAAGATTGGTTCGCTTGAAAATAGGGCTCGTCCACAAGAACAACTAGAAAATTCTATTAATTTTTCTATAACCCAAAGATATCCCAACTTACGATTAAAGATTAGGTTGGGGACACTGGCGAACCCGAAAGGGTCCGAAAACTTCTTTTCAGAATTGATTTTAAAAAAATGGTTTATCAAAAAAGGGTCCAATTATTTTAGGACTTGTTTTCTTTTTTTTCACCCGGAGCGCATTTTTACTATGAAGGTTTTTATCAGTTTCCACTACAAGAAGCTACAGAACAAGGGAGGTTTTAAATTATGACAGACCAAGAGACTAAAAGATTCTTGACGTTCTAAAACGGGCCGATAAGATAAAAATCATATATTATATGGCGAACAATGGTCGAGATGTTTTAATACTATTACTATTCTACTATTTCCACTATTACCTTCCATGTTTATTTTGAATATTAAAGAAAAAAATTAAAAAGGTATCTGGATCTATAATACGGTTATATGGTGTTTATCATCAGGATATCTTAGGTTCTATTTAGACACACTTTAAATACGGTATAGTAAGTTTTTACTTGATTTTTCAAATTGTCTTAGTAATAGTTTCGAGACTTGAAATCACAGAACCGTTAGAATTAGCAAAGACCAAAATAACAAAAAAATTACTACAAGTCTGAATATATTCCATATGCCTCTCCCTCTTTTTTAGAATTTCAAAAATACTTCAGATGTTAGTTTTTTTTTAGTTTTTCTTATTTGACATGAATTTATTGAATTATATTTCTAAGCCCATTTTTGCTATGTTCTTTTTGTTAAAACACCTATGCAATTGGATTTACGTATTTTATAGACTCCTCTACATTGAGAGTAAATAAATAAACTAATAAATATTCTTTCTTTCCAGCAACTCATCTAAAACCAATTACCCAATGAGCAGAGGATGAAACTTTACATTCGCTTTTATCTTTGAGCAGGGAAAATATTTCTCATATAAAAACAACAAAATTTGCTCCCAAATATACATTTGTGGACTCTCCTTCATTCAGGAATGCATTTTCATTGCATCAAAAACACACTTTTACTATGTGAAATTGCATGGAGTTTGACATCTGAACAAAGACATAGCTAAGAGTTATACAGGAAGGGTTTGCGAAAGCATAGGTTGGCTGGCCCCCAGCCCCCCATTGCACTTCCTGGCTGAAGGGCCACGAAACGGAGATCAGCACCGCCGGTTTGGACCTTAAGGGTCTAGTGCCGCATCCTTTACCTTTTTTTTTCCTTTAAGAGTTATTCAAGCGCTTCATCACCAACATCTTGAACCTAAAGGTGTCGTACTATTAACTGATTTGGTTTTACCCTAAACTGTCTGGGTTTTTTTTTACCAAAATAATACCTGTTTTTGTGGTACCAAAATACTAACTCTTATTCTAAAATTAGGCTAATTCAAAAAGAAATGCTAAAAAACCATTGACGCCAGAAAAAATTAAATAAAAACATTGGCTGTTTTGCTTGCTTACACAGAGGTACTGCTTCGAGGTTGAAAACTCCCCTAAACTAACACTTTTTTTTATCAATGAACAAAAACATTTTGGCAGACACAATGGGGTGGTTGGAGATGTTTTTCATTGTGATACCTCCGCCACCCCTTGCCCCGCGATCTTGGATGGTTGTTTTGTACCAAAATAATACAAAATATATGCCTGGTTTTTAAAACCGAATAGTTGGTTTTAGCCTAAGAAATATTAACTGATTTGGCCTAAAATATCGACCAGGAGATATAATAAATTAGGAAATATTATGTTACCCTGGTTTTATAAACTCTTCTGGTATACTGAAACAGTTGAGGTGCTTGATATGCGATTCTTGGAAGTGTGACGCGTCTCGTAAATCAAAAATTAAAAATTCAGTGGACTTCTGCCTCGTTAAAGTATACAGAGCACTCGAGTTGATCGAATTTCTTGATTCTACTCCATTTTCTGATGTTCCTAAAAAAGAGCATTATTAAACACTTAGTCTTATATGATTTTTAAGTATATTCAACTTTAATTTTTCGCTTCCCTAACTTTCCCAAACACAATTCTTTCAGTCTTTTCTCTTTTCAGATTTGTTTCTTTTATTGGTAATTTACATTTCTCGAATGGAAAATTCAACACATAATTTATTACACAACATATAACTTTCAATATTTCGCTTCTCTCTATTTCCCAAACACAATTCTTTCAGTAATTAAGCCTTTTCTCTTTTCAGATTCGTTTCTCTTTTTTGGTAATTTACACTTCTCGGATGTTACATTTCAACACGTAATCGTATTTTCTTAAAAATAGCGACTAGACTATAATAATACGACTAAATTCTCAAGATTTTAAATTTTCACATGACTAAAATTCTAAAAATTCTAAATTCTAAAAAATAAGACTAAATTCTCCAAAATAGCGAATAAAAATTAACTAAAAAGAACCTAAACATCACTTCTCCTAAGTGATTTTATCTTCTATATTTTATCTTTCTATATGACTGAAGCAACCCCAAAATTCAAATTTTCCGCGCTTAGAATTGATATAAACAAGTTTTCTTCCAAAATCTACTGTCTTCTTTAGTCTTATTGTCCCCTCTATTTTGCCTTAAAAGTTTAACCTCATTGGCGAAAACAATCGTTTGGCCCAATTTGGGGTTTCAGAATCATTACAACCCACTTTTAGTTCATATTGTTTTTCTCCTAGGTTTATTTGAGTTTTCAAACATACCCAATAAGTTGCTAACCAATGGGAGGCAAAACAAATTCGAGTCTATTTTGGGAGTCAGGAATCAATTCAACTATTTTTTTTTTGGGGGGGGGGGAAGAGAAAACAGCAATACTTCTCTATTTTTACTTATAAATAACGTTTTTTAACATATGTGATCAATGTATTTAAATGTCAGAAAACACTATTTTAGAGGTTGCTATGGCTCCAACCACGTAGAAGACCGAAAGTCACGCAGACTGTCGGTTTATTTGAACATTAATAACGCTTTCCGTCCATTCGATATTCTATAGTAAAAATATTATAATGGATTTATTCAACAACTGCTGTTCATCAAAAATTCGACTAAAAATTCACATTTTGTCCAAAATGTCAATTTCATCCAATATTTTAATTCTTAAACAGAAAAAAAAATGTAAAAACGGGACGTTACCAATGAATTTACAATTACTGATATATATAATTTAATAGGAAAAAATCGGGGTTTGTGGGGCCAATGGCCCATATCACATGTTGGTTAGGCCCGAGCCTGATTTAAGAAAAATTTGAAATTCCTATCTATAAAAAAAGTTTTTTTCAGCTGAACATAAGGAGCATTACCTAATTTTTTTCGCATGCTGGCCAATGGTTTGCGTTGCACAGGTACCGATCTCTTGATTCAATGCCTTCTGCAGAGAGTACAATGCATGGTTGGGGGCAAATCAACCGACACTTCTCGTGACCCCCCCGCCCCCAGATTTATCAAGGTACTTATCTAGAGCTGGGTCGACTCTGGCTGAGCTTACTGGGTCACACCATTGACTTTCACGCCAAATCAAAGAATCAGCGACAACAGGACTCAAACCCATGATCATAGGATTCCAAATCCGAGGCTCTAACCACTCGGCTACGACGGCATACTACTCCCGCTACTACCCATGCCGTTTACCCAAATAGTTGGAAAACTATAAGTCTCCCCGTTCGCCAGCGAGTCCAGGAGAATTATTGGTCATGTATGAATCATAAAACACGGTAGTCCACCTGAGACTCAAAGCGGACAAGCCTATTAGGCTTAGGCAACTTGTTCGCCTGTGAGTCCAAGCAAATTCAGTCCCCCGTTTTGCATACAAGTCCAGTGAACATTGTCCGTCATGATTCAACCAAAAAATATCGATCATTCCTTAATTATATGACTATCCACCTAAGTAATGTCCCAGGATGGATGGATGAATGGATGATAGACTATCTATCAACAAGTGAAATGACATCATTTATTTACCATCCTAAAAAAGGCTTACGCCAGCTTTGCCTCTCACTCAGACTGTCTGTGTTGGTTTTTTCTACAATTAGCCACGGCTAGATACCAGCAACTTGATTTTAATTCAAAAATCAATGGAAACAAAAAAACTTAAAACAAACAAAGATTATTCCCAATTTAAAGGGAGCTTTACCCTTTTCAATCCCTCGCTCTTTACGCTAAAGTTTGACTTTTCATCCCAATTATTTAATAACAACTGACGAAACACTGTTGAATTGGCAGAAGAGACTTTTCACAAATTGTTTTTAGCGTAACGAGGAAGGGATTAGGGAGGAAGCGGCTCCCTCGTATACAGAATAAGCTCTGATCGTTTTATGTTTTAATATTGCTCTTTAATTTCAGTTGAAAAAAATTGTTTATTATTTAATGTTGAGTAGCAACACATCTCAGTTTTTCTGTTAGTTTCCAGGGCAAACCGGCCAAGATCACCTCTGGAACTAGATGTGTGGTTAGTATAGTTCAAATATCCGTTCAAATAGCTGGAGTCTCCATGCAAGTCGTGTGATCAGCTGTCGATAGATTACAATCCTATTAAAATATAGATAAATACATATAGATATATATACACAGACTTTTTTTTCTTTTTTTTTTAATCCCACCTCCTCTCCTCTCGGTGACATAATAATCTTTTTCACTTAATTTCTAACTTTAATGTCACCAACACTACTTTACATGGGCACCCATATGGGGGGGGGGCAGGGGGCCCCCCCCCGGCTGAATGATGCTGCCTTGTTTTTATATTTTTGTTCTGAGATTTCTATTATATAGCATTAAAAGTACCGATTCGACAAGGTTTGCCCCCCCCCCTGGAATTCAGCTTATGGGCGCCCATGCTACTTTAAGAACATCTTTTATTTTTTAATTTGGGTAGCCAAACATAATTGATGAAGACAAGGCATACTACATAAAAATACCATTCCCGGGTTTTGCGGGGTGCCCTTCCGCCACAGGGCACCCCTTTCACCGTGGAAATACATTAACAATACACAAATATTTTTCTTAAAACCTTATTTTTAACAAACTTTGTATGGATAGGAACAAAAAACAGAACAGAAAAAAGAGAAGTTGACTTCATCCATAGCAAGAAGCGGCAAAGTTAATGAGGCTTTACCCTTAAGCAGCGTTCACAAGCGTGTCTAGCTAGAATCCCATGTCTAGCCAGAATTCAATGTCTAGGCAACGACAGTTCACAAGTAAAATTCGGTGCTTAGCTAAACACGCTAGACAAGGCGCTTGGCTAGACATTGAGTTCTAGACTCTAGAACTCAATATCTAGGATTTTCGATTATAGCCAATCAGAATGTGTCAAGTTCCACTATTTTTATCATTTATGTTTACCTTTGTAAACTGAAATTTAACTTTTGTTTTCTCATTAATTGTTTTTTTCATTTTTAGGCAAATATGCAACACCAGACATAATAGTGAAGCACACTAAGGCAATTGTTTCGCTTATCACATCCATTATCTTGTGACAGTAAAAAAAGGGATTACAATTTTGAAAGTTCTGCCTGCATAAGCTCTCTTGATTGGCTAGAAATGACAATTTGAAACTAAATTTGTAGTTTTAGCTAAGCTCCGAATTTTACTTGTGAACGATCGTTGCCTAGACATTGGATTCTGGCCAGACACGTGTCTAGACATGGGGTTCTAGCTAGACACGCTTGTGAACGCCGCTTTAATCTACCTCTGGTTATTACAAGATTGATGGTTTTGGCAAAATTTTTATAATTTACATTTCGAATGGTTCAGATGCATCAAATCGTAACTGAATCTCGAAGCTAAGTTTCGGGAAATTTTCTTACTAGCAGGGCCGTAGCAAATGTTTCATTTCCAATGGTTTTCATCTCGTTTGGAATCAGGGGCGAAATTTGCTATAGGGCAGGGAGGGGTAACTGCATGTCAGACCTCTGTTTTCCAATTTCCTTTAATATACCTTTGCATTTAAGGTACTATATGGCTCATTTTTCACTTGGCCATTTCCATTTGACTTGGGAAAATCGGCTCCTACTTTGCCCCTCTCCCCAGGCTTTTGACGAAATTACGCCCATGTTCGGGATGGGGCATAGACACCAACAGAAGAGGTTAGAGTCACACTTACCTCTCTCTAGATTTTTTGCACTACCCTCTTCCAAGATTTAATCCCCGTAAAATATCTTTGTTGGTATTTTAGGGGGAAAATGAAACCATATTTCAATTTCAGTTTAATCTCTCTTAACATCTACAAAGACACATATTTCATAAACAAAACAGAAAAAATTGTACCAACCCTCATTAATTTTGAAAACACATCCCCCCCCAACAAAAACATTTCGCTAAGTAGCACTACCGGTATGGAACCTCCACTGCTAAAGTAAAAAGAACAGGAAAATTGACATACAAAACAGCCATGAAGATTGAAGAATACAAATTATATATCACAGTAACAACAAATAAATCGACACTAAAAGATATTGAGAATGGAACCGCTTTCTTTCTTTTTTCCATCATTATATATAAGCATGGGCGTAGGCAGCATATTGTCTAGGGGGGGCAGTCGATAGTGTGATGGAGGGGGAGATGAAGTTATGTCGGCATGGGCGTACGTAGATTCTTGCCTAGGGGAGGGGGCAGCCACTTCTGTGATGAAGGGCGGGGGGGGGGGAGCTCAAGTTATATTGGCAGTTCACAAAACCTTACATTGCCAGCAAGTTCTATCATACTTATGAAATCCTTATTAATAAGTAATCACCAAAAATTATAAATCATCAATATGCTTCACCATTAATCTTTTTGGATTACAGCTAAATCTTTCCAAGACATTATGGATGATTGCTTCTTGTTTGAATTGAATAAATTTCCATTTGTTTCCAGTTTTTTCAACCGTCTACCTTTTATCAACTGCTTTTCCAACCATCCGCTTTTTCAGCCATATCTAATGTAAATTTGAAGGTCTAGGGGGGGGGGGCAGCTGCCTCCCCCTCTCTACGCCCATGTATATAAGAATTTAATATAAAAAAACAAATTTTTTCCACTGAAAGTAAGGAGCAATATTCAGCTTAAAACAAACAGAAATTATTAAGTATATGAGGGGGGTTGCCTGCTCCTCAAGACCTCGCTCTTCACGCTAAAGCTTTTTAGTACTTTTCAAGAAGCTTCTAATTGTTCTTATTAAACAACCCTTGTGTTTCAGGAATTGTTCTTAAAGAACTGGGACACAAGTCAAACTTTAGCGTAAAGAGTGAGGTATTGAGGAGAAGGCAACCCCCGTCATATACGTAATATTGAGTTGAATGTTGCTCCTTACTTTCGGTTGAAAAAAGCTTGTTTTTTTTTATTTCTGATCGTTTTTTAAATAATGCCGCAAAACTCATTCCCCGTCCACTGTAAAACTCCCCTGTTCCAAGGAAATATTAACTATGTAATTAAATCCTGGTAAAAATTTACCCTGGACAATTATCCTTAATATCTCCGAATGTAAAATTGAGTCGGCAGAGAAAGTAAGACATAAAAGAAATTTCGTACAGGAATTCTAGGAAATGTGGCCCGTTTGAATATTTCCCCTGAAAATTTCACCCCCTGAGACTTCTTTCCCCATGGAAAATTCTCCCCGTGAAAAATCCCCCAGAAATTCACCCCCCCCCCCCAACCGAAAAATGTATGTCTACTTCCCAATAAAAGATACTAGACGTAAACAATGAGCAAATTTCATAGCTTGAAAACCTTGCCCCAGGGGGCTGTGGGGGTTCATGCTATCTTAAAAGGCATAGTTAATGGACCTTTCAACTATGCTGAACAAAATGGCTATCTAAAAATTTTGATGGGACTCCTTTGGGGGAAAGAACGAGGTAGGGAGGCTAGCTGCCCTCCAATCTTTTTGATCACCTGAAAAGGACACTAGAACTTTCAATTTCGTTTCGAATGAGCCCTTTCTTGATTTTCTAGGACCATTGGTTCGATACGATCACCCGCGCAAAAAAAAAATGTACATCCGTGATCTATCTTCTGGCAAAAAATACAATACTCACATTTTTGCAGATCTTTAACGATCTTTTCGGAGCTTTAAACCTTGACAGTAGTTCTGATACCCTGAATCTGATGGTTTGATTTTCGTTAAGATTCCTTAACTTTTAGGGGGTGCTTCCTCCCTTTTTCGAAAATCAGGCGAACTGATCCAATATTTAGGTTATGGTTGTTAAAGGACAATTATTAAGTAGATAAATTATCTTACTGTAACTATTAGAAATTCATAGCAGTAGAAAGCCACTCGAGGACAACAGATCTACACAAAATCCGACTCCCTCCTTCCATTTTCAGAGCTTCTGTCTTCACCCCTATTTGACAGATAATTCACTTTTAAAGACATCTGATTTTGCTACGGTAGGGTGGAGTAGGCTTGTGTATAGCTGTGTTATCCTCAGGCAGCTATGTGTTGTGATAGGTTGTTTGGCAATTGTAGCAGCAACAACTAGTTATACTCATGACTTGTGGTTCCACTAGGTCGAATTTTTTACTCTCAATGCAAAAACAAAAAAAAATCGTTTCAGACTTCCGCTTTTTGTAAGACTAATTAAAAAAACTTTTTCCAAAAAATAAGTTTTTCAAAGAAAAGTAAAGAACTCCATTAAACCAAAAATAAGCAAAAATAAAATCAAATAATCTACCAAGCATCAAACTACCACAAATCAGCATCAATAAATAAATGAAACCCAAAACGAACAGAAATTACAATAAATAACCGAGTCAAGCTCTAAACGAGCAGATATTAACATGAATAGGGCTCAAAACCTCTGTGCCTTCCCAATGCCAGAACATAATTTGCACTTTACTGAAAAAATACAAATGAATGTGCATTGTCAGTTTAATATACATATAGGCCTACTGATATTTAGTAATCAAAATCTTAATATTATTTGATTTATTAAAGTTATAAAAGTAAAAACACTTATATTTTTCCCGTTAAGTGCAATTTATGTTCTGGCCTTGGGAAGGCACAGGGGTTTTGAGCCCTATTCATGTTAATATCTGCTCGTTTTGAGCTTGACTCGGTTATTTATTGTAATTTCTTTTCGTTTTGGGTTTCATTAATTTATCGTTACTATTTTCTCCATAACCACACTGCCTTTTCTATGACGAAATCAATAAGAATTCCAAATAGGGATAGGTCCTTTTATTAGACAGTGAAACGAAATATAAAAACAAAGACTCTAAATATTTCGATGACACAGTCGGTCATCATCATCAGTAGAGTTACAAATATATCAAAATTAAAACAAACTGCTTTTATACTAAATAAAATAATCACTTTCGGGTCAAAGCAAGTTACCGGTCCATTGACTTAAAAAGTTCACTTGAATTTCTTATACTGCGTTGAGTAAAGGTGGTACAATTTTCTTCGAAATTGCAGGTCAAAGCAGGTTATCGGTCCATTGACTTAGAAAGTTCACTAACTGAATCTTGTAATACTGCGTTGAATATTCTTCTAGTTAAACATGAAATAATGTTGAATTTACAGCTGCTAAATTTATCATTTTATTCTTCAAATATTCATTTTATCCTGCTTTGACCTGCAATTTCGAAGAAAATTGTCCCGCCTTTACTCAACGCAGTATAAGAAATTCAAGAACAGTTAGTGAACTTTTTAAGTCAATGGACCGGTAACTTGCTTTGAACCGGAAGTAATTATTTTATTTAGTATAAAAGCAGTTTGTTTTAATTTTGATATGTTAGTAGCTCTACTGATGATGATGACCGACTGTGTCATCGAAATATTTAGAGTCTTTGTTTTTATATTTTCGTTTCACTGTCTAATAAAAGGACCTATCCCTATTTGGAATTCTTATTGATTTCATTAATTTATCGATGCTGATTTGTGGTAGTTTTGCCTATGATCAATCAGTTACGAGCCTGAAAATATTTGCGTGATTTTCAAAAAAGGGGGAAACACCCCAAAAAAATCAGGCTATCTTAATGAAAATCACATTATCAAATTCAGCATGTCAAGGAGCCATACTGCAGAAGTTTCAAGCTCCTATCTACAAAATATGGAATTTTGGAATTTTTTTTTGCCAGAAGCAAGGCCATAAGTGCGTGTTTATTTGTTGTTGCTTCTTCCAGGGGTGATCGTATAAAAACAATGGTCCGACGAGATCGGGAGAGGGCTCATTCGAATGGAAATTAAAAATTCAAGTATCCTCCCTATCTGAGCAAAAAGATTATGCCCTCATAAATGGTCATTTTCTGCCATTTTGTGGCACCAAACTACGATTTTGCCCCAAAGACGACCAAGTTGAAAAAAATTATGCCCCGTGGTGGCACATTCGTTACTGGAAAGTCACGTTCTCCATACAGGATAAATGATTATATTTTAATACTTAATTGAAGTAAGTTGATTCAGCTGATTTTTCTTGAAATTATGTTTAGTAATGTATAATTGGACATCAGCTATTATGAAGAAGGGGAGGTCGGTAATTGTGTAGTTGGGGTGGGGGCGGGGGTTTAAATGCCAAAAACAACGCATTTCAATGCCCAAATTGTGTGACCCTCTAAGAGCCTTCAGATAAATATTGAAAGAGGTTTGGCGGAGGGTGGGGGTAGAAATCAATCTGTCATACCCCTTCAATTAGACTAAGCCTAAATAAATGTGCTGCGGAATAATAACTTCCTTCTTGTTGCAAAAAATTCTTTACATTTATTTTAAAGTTTCATTTACAAACAGATTTGCTTCATATTTCATAGACAAATTTATACACAGTGAAGTGTAAGTGCACATCAGCTATTACAAAGGAGCGGTGATGGGTCATTTTGTAAGCGGCAGACAAGACGGCTCAAAGACTGTGTTTTAATACACCGACTCCCATCCCAACTCTCATTGAGCCTTCAAATAAATATAGAATGAGTTTTGGGAAAGGAGGGGGAAATTTACATCTAACCCCTCTTTACTCCTGGAAAATTTTTGGTCTATGCCTTTATTATTGGTAATAGAGGGAGGAGTAATAGTACCCCTCCTATAACGTCAATCTTTTCTATGGGACTAAACATATTGTATTCACATCCTCAATGGCACAGAGGCAGGAAAGATGAGGTTGAGTATCATAAGTCCCGCCAATAATTTTTTTTTGTTGGGGGGGGGGGAGGATGCATGCAAATGCTACCAGGAGCTTTATTTTCAGCGATTTGGAATAGTGATATTTCAATGTTCCAATTTGTACACAATTTTCATTGCTCTTAAATATCAGAAAACCCTATAGTAGAGGTTGCAATGGCTTCAGCCGCGTAGAAGAGTAAGGTTCACGCAGAATTTCCATCCATACGAACAATAACACCCCTTTCTGTCCATCGAAAATTCTGTAATAAAACTATTATAAAGGACTTATTCAACAAAACTACTGTTCATCGTTTTGAATAAATATTCAAGATTTTGTTCAAAATCTTAATTAGAATCCGACATTTTTGTTCCTAAAGAAAAAAAATGAAAATGAAAAATCGGGACGCTACCGATCAAGTTACAATTATTCATGCATAAAATTTGACAGCAAGGAATTGGGGGGTCTATGGGTCAAGTAGCCTATATCATAATTGGGTTGGCCTTGGGCATGATTTGAAAAACGAACGGAAATAAATTTTAAAAACAAGTTTTTTTTCAATGGAAAGTAAGGAGCAACATTAAAACTTAAACCGAATAGAAATTATTCCGTATATTAGGGGTGCTGTTACCTCCTCATTACCAATGTTACCAATCCCCCGTTCTTTACGCTAAAACTTTGACTTTGTCCCAATGCTTTAAGAACGAATCCTACAACACAAGGGTTGTTCAATTGAAAAATAAAAAGATTTTTTTAAGCACAAAAAATTTGGCATAACAAGCGAGGGGTTAAGGAGGGGGTAGCCCCAATAATAAACAAAATAATTTATGTTCCTTCAAATTTTAATATTGTTCCTTAATTTTAGTTGACAACACTACTTGCTTTATTATTTAATGTCGAGTAGCAATATATTTCAGTTCTTTTGTTACTTTCTAGGGAAAAAAGGTCAAGATCATCTCTAAAACTAGATCTGTGGTTAGTATAGTTCCAATATCACTTCAATATACAATAGCTGGGGAGTCGCCATGTAAGCCGTGTGCAGCTTACAGCTGACGACAGGTCACAGTCTTATTAGAATTTATACACACACCTACGTAAATAAGTCTTCAGAGATGTTCAGATCGATCAAATCGAAATACAGTCGAAAAAATTCGACCAAATTTTTTGAACAAATTCATATGGGTAGGAATAAAAAACAGGACTGAGAAGACAAAAAACAGAAGTATATCATCCATAGGTAGAAGCCGTGATATTAATGAGGCTTTCCCCTTAATCTACCTCTGGTTATTACATGATTGATAGTTTTGGCAAATTTTTCCGAATTTATGAATCGAATGGTTTTCTTGCATCAAATCTTAACTAAATCTCAAACCTAAGTTTCCAGCGGTAATTATTACTGTGGCGAAATTAGTGCGTTTTACTTAATTAGTCTGATACTTATTAAATCTGATTGGAAGTACCATCATTTCGGAAAACTCGTCATCTTTCAAATTGATGTTGAAAATTTTAAGGGCGAAGGAAGATCAAAAAGAAAAGGGAAATAGAGAAAACCCCGTCCCGAAAAAGTAGGCTCAAAGGGAAGAGCTAAATCCAGGCGAAGCTAGCTGCGCGTCCCTGAATTTTATGGGTAGCATATTAAGGACAAGTTTTGTGGTGGGAGCGCTTTCTGTTCGTATTGCAGTTAGCCCTTGTTCTGTAGTAAATTCAAACTCTGTTAATATTCAAAGAATGGGAAGCATAGTAAATGTATTAGGAAACTTGAGACATAGAAAAAGCTCACCACAAGGACTGATCGTGTTCTTAAGACAGACAAAAACAAAAAGAAAGTCTAAAAGCCAAGTTTGCTGCTTTCATTGTTGGGAACAATCTGTGTTTGTCAAACTGTTTTACCTTTTATGAAAATTGATTCACACAAGGCTGTTGCAGAAATAATTAGGCTGGGCAAGGAGGATGAGACATGTGTGGTCAGACAGGCTTTAGCACCACACTACAATGAAATTTTGTTCGGTCAACTGAGAGTGCCACCTTTTCTCACATTATTGTTTAAACAACTGATCTGAGTGCAAAAAACCAATTTGCTCTTGCAGTTTTATTCAGCAATAAGGAGTTCAAAATACAAGTAGACCTTCCAGATGTGATATATTGTTGTTATGGGAATACGGAAGTCATTTTTTACCTTACTCTTAAGATCCTTCAAGATCAAAATATACCTACCAAGAATTGGGCTATATTCTATGTGGAAACGTGTAATACTGTCTAAGGGTATGATAACTTGGTTGTGAGCAGAATCAAAGACAAATTCCCATCTGTGATATTTGTGAGGTGAAGGAGCCTTTCAATTCATTTATTTGCTCCCTATGCTTGCAAACAATTGATGAGGCAACTGAAAAATCTGCGTCATAATGAATGTAATCATTTCAGCAAGCCCCAAAAGGTGTTCTGAGTTCAAATTCTATCAGACCCAGTCTTGAATATGCAGGTCCTGGGTCAAACACGTTGTCTGTAAGGGCGTTTGTTGAGCGACTACCACATCATTGGGACGGGCAAAGTAGCAATTTTCAAGCAGTAGCAGCAGACAATCCCACTCACGCAAACAACAGGGTAGTGTAAGCATATAAAAATAAACTGCTTCGGATTCACCTTGATTTCTGGGCTTTAACTGTTTACATACTTTAATGTTATATTCCAAAATTAAAATCATTGTTCCACAAGGTAAAATTAGAGGTAGAGATACTTTCAAGAAACCAAATTCTGTGAAGAATAGCTACGTTACATCAGCCTCACATTCGAATATCAGTTCCAACAGCGAAATAGAATACCTTCCAATTAAACATGTGTGCTCACTTGTCAGCTCACGGGTCTCATCAAACCTTGTAGTCAAACCTGAGCACAAAAGCAGACTAAACTGAAATAGAAGTCGTCTACGAATATACTCGCATGCCATGTGTGGAGGTGATGAAGCAAATAACGGAATGATTCTCATTTGAAGATGAACTGCTTACGTTGTGCAGAACCTTTAACACTGCGAAAGATTTGGACTCGGGTCCAATTAGTCTTCAGCAAAAAATTCTTCTGAGATATAGGGCACCGTCTTGGGAGGGAAGAAAGATAATAGAAGAATGGCACAATTTAAAGCTTTTTTATCTTCCACGTGTAACAAACGTCAGTGATTTTGACGTCATGGGCCATCAATAAAAATGGCACATACTGCGCAAAATTTTCTCAAAGTAATCACCATTGTGTAGTGTCTTCTGACCTTGAAATTTTCGAACACTGTTGTAATGTAGAGCGGCTGTCTCTGACCTTGAAAAACGTTAACATTAAATCATAAGAGTTCGCTCAAAAGTGTTATCCTTACCTGTATCATACAAGCCAAGCCAGGCAAAAAAAGAGAAAGAAACATGTGTCCTATGCCCCCTTTTGAAATGACTCAATTCTGTGAAAACATACGTGATGGCAAACGAGTGCGTTTAGTCTAGTGCAAGTACAGCTTTGCCTCCAGCTAGGCCTAGATGAACAGAGGGTGAGGAGAATAAGAAAAATATAAACCGCAAATGTTATTCCCAAAAAGAATAAAAAAAGCTGTTTTGTATTACTTTCCAACTGCTTCAGGTGTATCATGAGTAACAAAAATTGTGGAGCTTAAGTCCACAGCTGATAATCAATAAACTTTTCTTATACTTCTTGCATCAGACAGTCTCTCTTTTGGGCATAGCCCTTAGAACCTGTAGTACCTACAAGGCTAGAGCTACACTGTTTTTTTTTTATTTTGAGCATGCAAAAGTATGCCCATAGGTTGCCATAATTGTTTATAATTATTAGTCTGATTTTTAATACCGATTTTGATAGCAAAATATGAATGCTCATGAGTAGCACAGTATTTTTGTAATTTTTCAGGGCATTTTGGTTTCTTAGAAGGATTATCCGTTCTTCTACCAAGGTCCAGAAATTTATAATATATTCTAAGCAAAGAATCAGTACTTGACTGGTTCTAAAAGTCCATGGTTCATAGCATACCACCTGTAAAATCTGTGCGAGGCAAGAAACTTTTTGCGTGGCTGAGTGCAAAAAGAAGGGCAAAAAGAGTCAAAGTCGAACAAACAAAAGCCTATAACAAAAGCATATTTCTATAACAATTTTATAGAAAATGAGAAGCTTCATCCTTTGCGTTAGTATTTTTTCAGATTTTTGGTTGGTGTCGCGAATTAATTGGATTTCGAACCAGTGCGGGGTCGGAAAAATATTCAGATTTTCTGCACTAAATTGTCAGACTTTTCAAGTGAAAGCACTGGTCTTTTTTCGCCAAATTCAAGTACACATCTTCGCAGACTCAAAAGAAAAAAATAAACAAAAAGAGTGTCAATCTAAAAAAAGAGTAATCCGGTAGCTCAGCAAGTACCATCAGTCAGAACTGAACTAAGAGCACGTGCCGATGAATGAATTTAAGCAGAAAAACAATAGATTCCAGGGTAAAGAAACAAGCCGATGAAGAGGGCAAGAACTAACAAAACTGTTGCAGCTCGAAGGCGATAAGCCTTGTTTTGAACAACTTTGACACAAATGAAAGAGGACTGTTACTTTTTGAGGATTGATTTCTACTTTTAACAGCATATCCCAAACACGCTGCTGCGCCATTACATTTTGAGTGATGACTTCCGCCTAGACAGCCCATGTAACTTAATGGTAAGAATTTACTTGTTTTAAGTACATACCAGTTTTTAATGTCAAATGAGAAATGAGGTACAAGAACATCACAAACTGTTAATCTTATTTTTAGAAAATGGCATGTGTTCTTGATATTATTCAAAGCCCAATTTTGATATATATGCATATTAATATTTACTCATATTTTTAATCATTTTATTTGAAAAAAAAGACACAGCCAGGGGAACGTTATAATACTTATTCTAAATTTTACGAAGTTACACTTTATCATTCAAATATAATTTAGTAAAAAAACATCATTAAATCGAAATCTTTGTAGGCCCATCAACTTAAGACCCTAAACAAAAATGAGATTAGTGAAAAGTATAAAAAGTGCAGCTTTCCCTGAGTAAAAAATCCAAAGCTCCCCACACTTAATCGTATAAATAAATAAAATATGATAATTAAACACGGAGATTAAATGATAAAATATTGAGCATAAAAATATACATAAATGTTATTACAAAATATTTACAATTAGATTTAAAACAAATTTTGAAAGACTTATAAATGGGAATAATAAAGAATCTTATTCTCATCTTGACTTACGATGCTCCTGAGGTACTCCGAGATTTGCAGGGACTCCATTAATTAAAGGGATCCCCAAAACCTTTTCTTGTTCAATGGCAGCTTTAGACTGTGGCTTCAACGCGTCAAGTATATTTGACTGTTCGACCTGATCTGCAAGTTCTTGCTCTTTTCTCAGCTGCTTGTAACTGCAAAATTAGATACCTCAATCACAAAAAGAAAAATGAGAAATAAACAAAAATGAGAAATAAGACCCTTCCAACTTCCAGCAGTGTCTAAAAAGTTATTCAAATATATAGAAGAGTAAAGAAAGTTATTAAGTGGCCATAAACTTCCTCAGCCATAACCATTCACTCGGGAGAACAGATAGCTGCTAATAAATTTCTGTCCAGTTCTCAAAGCACAAAGTCCTTCTGGTTGAAATTATCATTTGCCAACCTAATTAGTCACAGTCTCAGTATTTAGTTCAAGATCCCCCCTCCTCTTCAACATTCCCCGAAAGTTTCAACTTAGTAGCCATAGCTATCCATGAAATATTGCAGATACATCATTTTGATAGCTGGATGCACATACTGTCTTTTGATTTAATTTAACCTTTTCCTTAACAATAATATCAATTTTCAACGTATTACCCTTAGTTGTTCCAGATATATTGAACATACACCCTTGTGATAACCAGTATACACATTTTGTGTTTGGTTTAGTTCTACCCCCCCCCCCCCCCCCACCCTTTCATATTTTCTGAAAGTTTTAACTTTATAGCCAAAGCCGTTCCTGAATTAATTTAGATATGCCCTTTTGACAACCCATATGCACATTGTTTGTTTTGATTTAGTCCGACGTCTCTCCAAACACTTCCAGAAGGTTTCAACTTAATAGCCATAGGCACTCTTAAGATATTACTGACACGACCTCTTGAAAATCGATGCACATATTTTCTCTTGATTTAGTTAAAATCCCCATAATTTGCCTTAAATTTTGAAGCACTAGCCAACTCTCAGTCGCTCCTAAAATATTGGAGACACGTTTTTATGACAACCAGGATACACATAGTGCGTTTTGATTTAGTGCAACACCCTCTCAACATTCTTCAAAACTTTGAAATTAATACCCTAAGAGATTCAAGAGATTTTGTAGACATGATCTTAGGCCAACCTGGATGCTCAGGGTGCACTTCGGTTTAGTTCAAATTCCCCTTTAATATTTTGGATAGTTTCAACTTAATCGACATATTCGGTTGTGAGATATAGTAGATACGTGAACTAGGCCGACTATTTGGTATAATCTACAGAGATGAAGGTTATCTTTGGCAAATTATTTTCAATTCGTCGTAAGGTTGTGGAAGAAGGTATGGACTTTGTTCTTTGAATTAAACAGAGCCGGAGTAAAGTCTTTTCTCGGGGGAGGATGTAGACCCTTGCCACACTACCAATACCGTAAATACTACAATTTTTACACAAAAATATTACAATTTAAGCTTGTTTTGCCACCCCTCAGCCGTGGCCCTCGGGGCGCTTGCCCCCTCAAGCCTTTCAAAATCCTTTCAAAATCGCAGATAATTAGTTTCTAAATCAATTTGAGACGTCACTGTTGAAGCAAGAAATCACTTCCCAGATTCACCAATAAAAAAATTTCTGGGGATATCCATAGAGACAAAATAAATCTCTAATTTGTTTGATTCCTCATTTTTAGTTACCTCAGGATTAGATCTAGATGCACATGCACTCCTGAAAGTGTTATCACATTCTGAAACAAATCACCAAAGCTAGAAGAGCCCACAGCTCAAAACGAAGGCACCACCAGCTAAAACTTTGGGGGAGGGGGAATAGAAGCAGCTTTAATGAACCAACTTACTATTGCTCACAAAATTGAAATTTTGAACAAATCTTGGTAGAATTGAGGATAAGATCTTGGGAAATTCAAGCCGGAACATATAAAACTCTAGTTTTTGCTCATTCTCCTCAATTCTCATTTTCCTCAAGGCCCTCATCAATCCGTAATCCTGATATATGCCTCTATTTCATCTCATGGGACTCAATTAGTCCCAAGATTCATTCTGAAAGATTCTTCTTCATAGCAAAAAAGTTTTGCGCATTAGTGAGAAGTCGCAGCTCTGCATTTTTAATTTGCTTTCATTAATTTAAATTTGAAAACATTTAATTTAAATTTGAAACTAATAAAAATTCAGTGACTATAAATTCTCCAAAGAGACTCATTTTACTTTAAATACTAAAAAAATACAAAAAAAACGACAATATAACCCTGAATTCATAATTTTGCAGTGACAGCCTATTTGACGCCATGAAGTGTGAGGACAAGCTTGTGCATCTATGTGATCAGCCAAACAAAAAATAAGAAAAAATAATGATAAAGCGCTCACCGTTCTTCAAGGGAAATAGACAAAGTTTCAAGTTTTTTCATGGCAAAGGTTAGATCTTTCACACCTACTGAGTTCTTGAAAGAAACTTCCTCTTGCCTATATTCTTTTGCTTGTTGGACCAACTCAATGAGTGACAAATATCTCATGAATAGGATATAAGCGCGTTCTTCGTCCCCTTTGTCGACATACATGTTTGCCTCGCGATACAACTTCGACAAAGTGCTAACAGCCCTAAAAAAAAAAAACAAGTTTGAAAACATATCATTTTTATGTTATAAAATGGCTAGACGTTTTAAAAAATAAATTCCGCTTTTTTTCCAACGCTCTCCCCCTATGTCTTTCAGAAAAGAAAATCAAGCTTTAAAAAGCACATCATTTTTTTTGTTATAAAATGGGTAGACGGCTTCTTTTCTCAAAAATCAATTCTACTTTTTTTGTATCCAACCCTCTCTCAAGTTTTAAAAACCTATCATTTTTTATGTTATAAAAAACGGGTTATGTTATAGACGGTTTTTTTTCTTGAAAGTCAATTCCACTTTTATCCAACGCTCTCCCCCTCTGTCTTTTAGTAAAAAAAAAAAGTAAAGTTTTAGAAACACATAATTTGTGTGTTCTAAAATGGGAAGTTTAATTAGCTGCTTACCCCAATACGTGCAAAAGTGTTGTGTGTCAGAGGTTCGGGAGCATGCTGCAGCCGTTCTAGAGCAAAAATTTGGTGCCTTGGAAAAAGAGCTCTCTGAAAAAATTGTGACAGAGCTGCTGGTTGAGGGAGACAGGGTGGATTGGTTCCGAATTGTGGTGAATTTCTGTCGGGCCAGGCCGCAAAACGGAAAAATCTTATTGCTTTTGGTTTGCCGGAGAACCCGAACTCAAAAAGCAGGAAGCAGCAGAAAAAATCCGACTTGAAGCAGATTAATGAAGATTTTCTCGAAGGTTGCATGTCAAAGTGTAGTTTTACAGTCTGTTTAGGTAAACATCAAGCAGGAAAATACAGGCTTGTGAAACTCATATTTAAGACAACTATTGAGAGAGACACGGCATGTCTGTTTTTCACCACAAATCTCCCTGCAACAGAGGCAAGAATTCCTGAGCTTAATATATGACAAAATATGCTTAAATATGACATGCTGAAAGAAGAACTGAATGCGAAAGTTAGTGCTGGAGAGGTTGGCTGGAAAATCAGACGAGGTTGACTTGGTCCTAAGCTAGCTCGCGTTTACTCTTTTTGCTACCTCCTGGAAAATCATGGACAAGCGTCCCCTCCAAGCTTGAGATGGCAGAATAATCTCCGTGTATAAGAATGGCGATGTACTTTCAAACAAACTTGACGAACTGTATTCATTGGTAAATTTCCAGAAACATGATATAGTTATCGTAACTGAGGTGCCTCCGAAGTACTGCCTCGATCCCGAAGCACATTTCTGTCAACTGAGTGGTTATAGTATCGTGCAAAACAAGCATTCGAAAAGAGGAGTTTGTATTTATGTTTCGTTGTCGTCAAAACTGAAATATGTAGAAAATGATATTTCGTTTACCAGTAAATTAGTGAAGCAGTTAGTGTGGAAGTTAAGTTGCCGGGGGTATCCAAAAATCTGAGGATTGTGGGCATATATCGAAGCCTTTCTAGAAAAGAAATTAGGATGTTAAATGACGACCGCCAGCTGAGTTATCTGTCGTACCTTTTCGTCTGTTCCTGAAAAAAAAAAATTCTTCGTAACTTCAATACGCCCGATATCAACTGGCCATCCCAAGCTACGTCAGGGACGGACCAGAGTTTTGCGTTTAACCTTGTGCAAACCTTACAGGATAGTTTTCTGTACCAGATTGTTGCTGATCCCACAAGACTCAGAAGTGATTCCACTCCTCATGTATTAGACTTGGCGATCACGAAAACCCCAGATGACATAGAAGACCTTAAGATGCTGCCACCTCTAGGTAAAAGAGACCATGTAGTTATGACCATGTAGTTATGTCTCTATCAATGAATGTAAGTGCAGCGGTGAGCTCTGGTTCTGAATTTTATTATCATTAGTCCTACAGTATGGGTCGACACGATGAAATTCAAGACTTTATCCGTTCCGTTTCTATTGTTGAGGAGGTTCAGTCTAGTAATGCAGACGTGAATGTTGCTTTTGAATTTATCCGAGAGGTTATAGAAGAAGCAAGTGATAGGTTCATTCCAGGTTATTACATAAAAAAGGTACAAGATAAAGAAGACGACTGCCAAAATCTGTACTTGATGCTAGTAGCGACAAAAATAAACAATGGAGACAGTATATTTTGAAAAAAAAAAAAAAAAAGACTCATTGTGTGCGTATAAAAGGGCTCGGAATCGGGCCACTCGATCTCTTCGCGTAAACCAGGAATCACTCGAATCGTTAATCATTAATAACATTCGAGGGTTTTCAAAGAAGTTTTGGAAGTATGTTAATAGAAACAAAGCTGATTCCTTGACTGATTCGTGCAATTTGATAGCCCAGCTGCTAGTGATTTAAAGACTGATGATTAGAAAAAAGGCCGATGTGTTTAATCAAGTGTTTTCGTCAGTTTTGTAAATCCAAATGACGTTCATGCGTGCAGTCCACTCCATTTTACAAAATTTGTTTCAGCAGATAAAGTGCCTTTCGATGAGTCTGATATTTCTTCAGGGCAGGTTTTAAAAATTCTCCATGACCTTTCCGTTAATAAAGCTCCAGATATAGGTGATATTTCTAATACATTTCTTCGGAAGACAGCCACGTATCTAGCTGAACCTCTTGCGTTTTTGTTTCACCGTTGTCTATTGAGTTGTAAATGTCCCTTAGTGTGGAAAAAATGGGTCGTAAAGCCACTCCATAAAGGAGAATCTAAGTCTCAATTTGCAAATTATCGTCCAATCTCAAACACCTCAATTTTTTGAGAGTTATTAAAAAGATTATTGTATATCGGATGCAGGATTACTTCGAGCGAAATAAATTATGGCATCTGTCACAACATGGTTTCAGAAAAAAAAACAGGTCATGCTATACGCAGTTGCTAGAAGTTACTAAAGATTTCCAAAATATGGCTGATTTCGGTAAAAGATTTTCCAAAATATGGCTGATATGGCTGAAATACGGACTGCTTGTACATTGACTTCAGTAAAGCGTTTGACAAAGTTTCAGTTAGTTTATTGCTTGAAAAACGTGAAAAATATGAGCTAGGCAGCAGATTTTTAGCGTGGATTAAAGATTACTTGTCAGGCCGCTCCTAGCAAGTTATAGTCGATAGTGCACTTTCAAGTGAGAGCCCGATTTTGAGTGGTGTGCCACAAGGCAGTTGTTTAGGCCCAGTGTTATTTTGTTTGTTTATCAATGATTTGCCTGAAGTAATTCGTCAATCCACAGTCAAACTGTTTGCGGACGATCTAAAACTATGTAAAAGTGTCACCTCCCAGGTAGACGTCGCCCTTATTCAAGAGGATCTGAATGCAATAAATGATTGGTGAAAATCGAACTCCATGTTCGTAAACCATCAAAAATGTTTCGTACTTCATTTCTTGATGATACACCTGTTTTATCTGCGGATTCAGTAAGGATTTAGTTATTCGCTTTGATAACCAGTTGAAGTTCACAAGCATGTGTCAATAATTTTCGCGAAATGCTAATTATGGTCTGCTTCAAATTAAGAGAAGTTTCAGGAAATTTAACCTTCAAACTTTTCTGACACTATACAAGACAATAGAACGCCCGGTGGTAGAATACTGTTGCCCTGTGCGGTATCAAACATGGAAACGTGACTCGCAGCAAATTGAAAAGGTTCAGCATCGGGCATCAAAGTTCGTGCCATATTTGAGTCATCTATCGTATCAGTGCCGACTGCAATGTTTGGGACTTCCTTCCTTGCAGTTTTTAGATTAATACGTTCCGTATTATGAAGGGTGTTGATAATGTGGATGGTGTTATGAAGGGTGTTGATATGTTGATAATGGGCTGATATCTTCAAGCTTAGTCATTATTCAGCCACTCGACAAAACTTGTATAAACTGTATCAACCACGAGTGCACAAGAAAATAGTCAATGCAGCTCTATTAACCGAGCAACAAAACTTTGGAATAGTTTACCTGATACCGTAGTTCCTTTGCAAACGGTGCAAACATTAAGAGTGCTCTCGTTGAGACTGAGTTCTATGAAAAACAGTTTCTGTAATATAGTTAGTTGTATATTTTTTTTCATGAAGTAACTTTTTTGTGTTTTGCAGTGTTGCTGCTGAGTTGTCATTTCTTGCATTTGTACTGCGACAAGCCTATGGCTTTCTCCTGCGTAGAATAAAATAAATAAATAAGTAGACGCTTTAGAATAGAAAAAAAAACCACTTTTATCCAACGATTTCCCTCTCTGTCTTTCAGAAAAGAAAATCAAATTTTAAAAAAACATCATTTTTGTGTTATAGAATTTAGATAGGTGATTTGTTAAAAATAGGCTAACGTTCAAGTCCGAAAACTATGCTTCAAGAGATGACTTGACACTCTCTCCAAACCTCCTGTGCCAAAGATTCTAAATTATGTAGCTTACCCATTTTTTTACACATAGGGCTTAGTATCAAGACAGAGGGGATATATTAGATACTGATGTATCCGATAAGGGTAAGGTACTAAACTGACACTTTCATGATTTTCGAAAAAAGGGAGAAACACCCCAAACAGGTCAAGCTATCTTGATAAAAAACACATCATCAGATTCAACATATAAGAGCACCTTACTCCAGAGATTTAAAGCTCCTATCTACAAAAATGTTAAATTTTCGTATTTTTTGCCAGAAGAAAGATCCCCGACGTAAATTTATTTGTTCTTACTTGTTTTTTCTCTCCCAGGGGTGATCGTACCAAAGTAATGGTTTCTAGGAGATCGGGAGAGGGCTCATTCTAATCGAAATTAATTTTCAATGTCTTTTAGAAATGACAAAAAGATTGGAGGGCAACTAGACACCCATGCCCCTTTTTCCCCAAAGACATCCCATGAAAACTTTGAGCCTTTTGAAAGATCTAATAACTATACCTCTGAAGATGAATGACTCCCCACACCATGGGTACCGACAAGAGGCATGCCCCGCCCCACCCCCCGGAAACTTGGGAATATAGAGTAATTATCAGGAAACCGAATGAAAGAGATAGGGATAACGATGGGAAAAATGTGGGTTGCCCATGGTTGGCTGCCTGTCGGTAGGTTTTGCCCCTTAATAAGAAAAAATATAAGAATTATATTTTTATAATTATATAAAATATAATTCTAATTTGTGACTGAGTGATCCCTTTTCAGTTTTCCACAAACATCTTTTCTATATGATTTTCTTGGAGTAAAAAAATAAATCGAATTCTTCATAGCAATGAATGGTAAGTAAATAGCGATTTTTATTAATAACACAGTATAAGAACCTAAATATTGACAACATTAAATGAAGGAATCAGCAGTTTATGGTGATTCAAAATATATATTTGTTTTGAGTTCGAAGTTAAACATCCCAAATTATTAGTACATAAGAAGATTCGCCTAATTATAGAAAAAATAGGCAAACAACTTAAAAAAGGGGGCAATCTCGTTAAAAATACGACGTCAATCTTTAAATGTATAGACGAGTGCCCATGGGATGATAAGTGAAGCCAGTATAATAAGAAATGTTTAATTCTGTATTTTTTTCCCTGAACCGATTCGTGTTTTTTTTTTTGTTTTACTATCATTTGTTCATATTTTTTTTTTTTTTTACCGAAAGTGATTGTATTAGTCTAGTTGTTCAGTTTGAAAAGCTTTAATTTTTTAAAGTTATGAAGCATGAAGGTGTCAAATATATTGTTTTTTGGTATTCAAAATTAAATTAAAAATATCAATAAAACTCAGTGACGTTCAACATTTTACAGCCTTTTTCAATAACGCTCTTTATTCATTTTTTTTTTTTTATTATTATTATTTCCTCAATCTTAGTTTTAATGTTTTACCTTGAACAAACTACTTTGAAAATGCTTTACTTTTTATAATCACTGGGTCTGAAGGCATTGAATGTGCTGGTGTTCGATAACCAAGTTCAAAAACATTGATTATTATCGTTAAAAAAATTTCCCTATTGAATTGCTCAATAGGACTGAATATTGGGAGTTCATATCTTATTTTTCATAGGTAGGCTATTGTTTTATGTATTTTTTGTAATACTTTACTCTCTTCATTTTTATATTCTTTTAGTTTATTCGACATCAGGGGCGTTTTGTTTCGAGTTTGAATACATCGAGTTTTGTTTCGTTTTGCAAGCAAATTTAGTTACTCCTTTTATTTGAGAATTTTTTTTCCTAAATGTATCTAAAATAAACTTACTCCAAAGGAAAAATTTTCTTCCGGCACTCTTGCCACACAACACCTGGGGAAAGATATTGTATTGTAAGTAATGCAATTTGCCCATTCTTTAAATATAGCACTTGTTATAGGGAAATATATGATTATTATTCAGAGGGGAGGGTGGTTTTGGGGGAATTTCCCAGGGAGAATTTGACACAGGGAGGGGGTAGTTGGAATTTATATAGGGAGTTTTTTTTTCATTTGTCTTGCTTTCTCTTTGGCTGCTCAATTTTATATGAGGAGAGCATGTTCTGGGGGAATTGTCCGGGGGAAATATTTCGGGGTGGATATTTTTCTCGAGGGGGGGGGGGAGGGGGCTTCCACAGGAGGAATTTACGCAGGAGCAACTTTAACTTTTCATGGGGGGGGGGTCAAAGGGCAATTTTCAACGGAGAATGATGAGGATTTCCAGAAAGATCGGGAAAACAATTAGAAATTAAACAATTTTTTTTTTCAAATGAAAGTACAGAGAATTTTAAAGGAGAGTTGTCCAGGGGAAATTTTCCGGTGGGGGGTGCGTTTTTTACGCGGTTGGGGAGTATTTTCAAAGCACTACAACACTTGAGCATAATGAGAAAATGGTTGAAGAAGGGGTAGCCACCCTCATATGCGGAAAAACATCTGCTTGATTTTAATATTTCTTTTAATGTTTAACTAGTCGGAAATGCACACTAGTTATTTGAGACATTTCAATAATAAATAATTGTTATTATTAATTTATTCAGTCCGCTCAGTATCATTAGTACTTAAGAAGAGGCCTTAGTTGATTTCGGCGAAGGGGGTATCCACCCCCCCCCCCTCCGTATAGACGATACTTTTCTATTCCTCCCATCCCGATGTTTGGAAGCTTAAGACAGCCTTCACAGCTTAAGACAGCCTTTCAAAATTAATTATTTACTAGCAATTGTGCATGAGAGGCGACTCAGAAGACAAATACACGTTTTAACGGTAGTTCGCACCAGAAATTATTGTTCTAGGTCATCCATCAAATTCATTCTTATTCAAATAAATAAAATGAAATTTATCAGATTCTAAATTTCGGCCAAATTTAGACCCTTTGTTGCACAATACTTATAAATTTTCACCACTTCAAATTTTTTTTCAAGAGTGGGCATACTTTTGATGAACCTTAAGTCAATGGGTAGTGACCCCCTTGTCTAGATACTGACTGCCAAGATACTTGACCTCTCTAGCTTGTTCAATTGCTTCACTGTTGGCCGTAAGTACTTGAGCTTTACGGGGAGAGCGCTATCATATTTTGATTTATTAGTGAACTACGTCATTGAAAAAGGACATGTACATATTGGAATGTAATTATTTTTATGTTATATTACACAGTATTTAAATCTTAAAAGATAAACATCCTTTCAAGTTGTATTGTAACTATAATAATAAGTATAACTATAATATATATATATATATATATATATATATATATATATATATATATATATATATATATATATATATATATATATAAAACTATCATTTCAACTATAATAATAACCTCATTAAAGTTTTCGATCTTTTTCCTGTCGTTTTCTCCAAGAGAGAATTTCCTTTCAAGAAATTCGTTTCAAGATGAAACAATTATTAAAAGCTTGTGTATTATATAGAAATTACTATTACCTTAAATTTTAGATAATATTATATAGAAATTAATAATTTTACACTTTTGGAGAGTATCTATTAATAATTACAAATCATAGTTGTCTAGATTTTCATAAGTGTTGAGAGTCGGAGTTGGAGTCGGAGTTCTTACTTCTTTGAAGAAAATGTTAGGAATCGGAGCAATTATTTTTGTTTTCATTATATATAATGAAACTGTCTGGAGTCGGAGTTGCTCGTCGATGGTAAAGTGGACCGACTCTACAGTTCTGCAAATTAGTCTGAAGGATATAAATTACAGCTTAATTTGTACTTATTCATGATAAACAAGAAAAGGTATTTGTTTAGCCTTGTGACGCATCATAAGGAGACATGTTAAGAAAACAGTTCTTACTTTAAAATATGTATAATGATCCTAGTTCTTATATTATCCAACGGGAGAACCTTTATCATCAAGTCTTTCCTCTAAAAATCCTCAAAAGAGAGAAAAAGTTTCCAAATATCACCACGTTGAAAATTCAATGCTTAAGTCTATTTAAATTGCTGCCTAATAAGTTCTTTTATAGATAGCGTTCATGCCGGTCTTTTTAATATTTTTTTTTTAAACAGCAGTGGCGAAGGGCGAATAGCAGTGGCGTAAATACAAAATATTAAAAGCAGTGGCGAAAATCAAAATGTTGTATTTTCGGCGAAAAACCGAAAATACAAAATATGCACGGCATTGAAAAGAAATGAAATAATATAAAAAAAATTATATACAAAATCCGTTGATTTTGAATTGAAGTTATCAGGTTAGGTTAGGTTACAAAAGATGCACGGAATTTTTTTTTAATGAGTTTTTTTTTAATGAGCACCTTCACCTTGATGGTTTAGTCTAAAAGACATAATTCTATTGTCACATAAAACACATAAATTTTTTGTTAATGGCATGATTTAAAACAGAATTCACAATTTCTATAATTTCAGTTTACCACTACTTTTTCTTTAAACACGTTTTTTGACACACGTGCTAAACACGTGCTAAACGCTATCTATAAAACAACTTATTTGGCGGCAGTTTACAGCGGCAATTTCAAAAGACTTGAGCAACGTGGTACTTTTAGCATGGGTTTTGGAAACATTTTCTTTTAAGCTTGAAAAAGAAGGATTTTTAGAGGAAAGACTTGATGATAAAGGTTCTCCCGTTGGATAATATAAGAACTAGGATCATTATACATATTTTAAAGTAAGAATTTGTTTTCTTAACATGTCTCCTTATTATGCGTCACAAGGCTAAACAAATACCCATGAAAATACATGCTAAATATGTAGGCATTAAAATATTCTCATGAAAACATTCTGATCCCTAACCCCCCAAGTTCGAACTTCTTACAGCTACTATAACCGAATTCACCGGTGTCTTATTCTAACCTGATCCTCTACAGGGGAAAATTTCCAATTGGAATAGATAGTGGTAACGTTGTATGCTTAACAACGTGAATGAATGCATTTGGAGAAACTCCATTTTCGAGTTCGAATACCTGAGAGAAAAGACCAAAAGTTTACTGGACACTTTTTTTTAACTGAACGTTTTTACTTCTTAATTGATTAAGCTGTACTTCTTAATCAAGCTGTACTTCTTAACTAAGCTAAAAAATTACAAGCGCTATTGAAAGTACTATGTAGAAGTTCAAATTTCAAGTCAGTCTTAATTTTAATTAACAACAGTTTTAATTTCATTAAAGCATTAAGAGTTCGAAAATAAATTAGAAACGATTTTATTATAAAACATCTTTTAATTCGATTTTAAAAAATTATATCAAATGACACTTATTCCCAAATTTAAGAAGAAAAAGAAAAATAATCATGTTATAAAACAAATTTATCTTACCCAGCAGAACTTAAAAATTCAAGTGAGCCTTCATTTTAATCCAGTGCAATTTTAATTTCAGTTAAAGAACTTGAACGTAAAAACTAAGTTATAAGCAGTTTTATTGCGAAATACCTTTTAATTCATTTTAACAAATTATCTGAAAGGACCCCCCCCCCCAAAAAAAACGAAGAACAATTTTATTAGAAATTTATTTTTCAGAAAGTACAATCTTACCCAGCAGAACTTGATAAGAGCTTTATTCGTTTTAAGATTTATTTATTCATTTATATTAGTACAACAAAAGACGAAAGCAATACGAAACCGGAAGAATGGAACAACAAGAAGAGTGCAAGAAGAGTTAGGAAAACTAGAAACAATTTTTTTTTTTAAAGAAAACCAAAAACGTTTGACCCCCCCCCCCTCCCCCACTCGCACAAAAAAAAAAAACCAAATGTATTTAAGCTACTCCAACCCTGTCCAGGTAATAAAAGTCCATCCTAATGCAGGTTAGATTTTAGTTATTTTTAGTTTTAATGACGAACAATTCTGATTTTCCTCTTCTCTTCTTTACTTGATTAGTTGTAATTCCTTTGTTCTTACTGTTAGACGTTTCTGTTCTTTTCTAGTTTTTATCGGCATTGAGCATGCCTCGTTTGATGCATCTAAAGATCTTAGCGGTCTTTTTTTTTATCTTTCCCTGTCTTTTTTTCGGTGGCCGGCGTTTGCTATTGGGAAGTAGAGACTTTTTTCGGGGAGGGAAGTTTCTCTGGTGGTGGGATGTCGGGGATACCCCTCTGAAATACTTTGCTCTTTATGCTAAAGTATGACTTTGCATCCCAATCCTTTACGAACAACAAGTGAAACACAAGGTTCGTTAAATTTGAATAAGAAGCTTTTTGGAAATTCTAAATAACGTTAGCGTGAAGAGCGAGATTGTGGAGGGGCTATCCTCCTCATGGTTCTACGGTTTACCCCCCCCCCCCCCCCCGGCCTTTGCCCCCCACGGAAAATACCCCTCAAGGTAAGTACTCCCCCCGGAAAATACCCCATGGAAAATAAGGCTTTCCAAATTTGAGAATTTTATTTGAGTTTTGTTTTTTTTTATTTTCCGTAATGGGAAGGGATTTTGGTACTTATGTATTATGCGCCAATCACTCAAGTTTACGCTGTGTAAAACTCGAGAACAACCGGCGTCTTCGATAGTTTCTTTCAGCTTAGCGCGAGACAAGACACAGACAAGTGACAGAATAGATGGAAAATATATAATTTGGGCTGTACATTTGCACATAAGGGGGGGGGGGGAGGTGTAAAGTATTCGGATTGTTTTAAGTCAGGAAACAATTATTACTTCATAATATGCAGAATAGTTTGTACCTAACACATTTTGCATGCAGACCCGCTTCACTTTAACCCCCCCCCCCCCTGTAGTGTGCAAATGTATAGCCCAAATTCGTTTCTAAAGTAACGAAGAAATATGTTTGTTCGCGAGTTTTACACATCTTAAACTTGAGTGAGTGGCGTATAATACACAAGTACTGGATTTTTTTCATGAAGAGAGCCGGATTTACTGGTATTATTTAAAACAATCAGAAATTAAGCAAGCGTATGTTCTTTAAAAAAAACTTGTTCCGTATGTTTCCCACTAACAAATACTATCTGTAAGTAATTAAAAAAAAAAAAAGTTTTTCAACTGAAAGTAAGGAGCAACATCAAACCATATAATGAACTGAAACTATTATGTATATGAAAGGGGTTGCCTCCCCCTCAAGACCTTGCTCTTTACGCTAAAGTTTTTTTTTATAGAACTTTAAAACAAAGCTTATTGTTCAAATTAAACGGCCATTGCGTTTTCAGGAATCGTTCTAAGAGAATTAGGACAAAAAGTCAAAACTTTACCGTAAAGAGCAAAGTCTTGTGGAAGGGGCAACTCCTTTCATATACGTAATAATTTCTGTCCATTTTAAGTTTTAATGTTGATCCTTACTTTCATTTGAAGAACTTGTTTTTTATTATTTAATTTCTGATCGTTTTTAAATAATGCCGGAAATCCGGCTCTCTCCATGAAAAATTCCGGTACTTGTGTATTATAAACAACTCACTCAAGTTTACGATGTGCAAATCTCAAGAACAAACCGGTTTCTTCATTACTTTAGAGACAGATTTGGGATATATATTTGCACATTAGGGGGGGGGGGGGTAAAGTATAGCGGGTCTGCATCCAAAATGTGTTAGGTACAAACATTCTGCATATTATGAAGTAAGAATTGTTTTCTGACTTCAACTGTCCAAATACTTTACCCCCCCCTCCCCCTATGTAAAAATATATAGCCCAAATTATATATTTCCCATCTATTCTGCCACTTGTTTTCGTCTTGTCTCGCGCTAATCTGAAAGAAACTAACGGTAAACTGGTTAGCTGTTGAGTTTTACACAGCGTAAACCTGAATGAGTGGCATAAAATACACAAGTACCAAAATTCCTTCCCCCTACGGAAAATAAAAAAAAACAAAACTAAAAAAATCTCAAATTTGGAAAACCTTATTTTCCACGGGGGGAGGGGGGTATTTTCAGAGGGGCTATTTTTCGGGGGGGGGGGGGGGGGGGTAAACGCCGGCCACCCTCCTCACATACGTACTAATTTCTGTTCGTTTAAGTGTTACTGTTGATCCTTACTTTCACTTTCAGTAAGTTCAGTTTACTTTCAGTAAGGATCAACAGTAAAAAGCCTGCTTTTTTGTTTAATCACTCAAAGGCACAAACAGTTCTCAGGGGAAAACATTGAAATGTTGCTGATTTTTAATGTTTGAAACAATGTTTTGAAAAAAATTGCGCAAAATACTCTTTAATATAACAATTTTGGTTATTGAACTTCTGCATAACGAAGTTTCTTTTTTAATTTGAGGGAAAAAAAATGATCGGAGGTATCGAAATCGATATAGCAAATGTAGAAAGTTAAAACATCGATATATCGTTTAATCAAATTATCGCCCAACACATCCAATTTGAAGCGAAACATCTGATCGTAGAACTAACTGCCTACAGGCAGTTAGATTGCCTCTGCATACACCTTGTCAACGTAGCGTTAATCGGCGATGCAAGAGTAGAATGTGACGTAAATTATGCAAATCAGGTACAAAATTTTCCTGGCGTTCTGACTATAACTTAGTTCAGAGAACTCACAGGTGATCAATAATGTCCACAGTGTAGGTCGAGCAATCCAGTTGTCTTTCTGAATGAGCAGAAGCTGTGACTGTTGGAGCTGCAGCTCCAGAGAAACGTTCTGTAAACTCATGTATTTTATGAATTGGTTGAGAGTAACCATGCTTTATTTATACATTCCCTTAAGCGGCGTTCAAATGCGTGTCTAAATAGAATCCCATGTCTAGACGCGTGTCTAGCCAGACTTCAATGTCTAGGCAACGATCGTTCACAAGTGAAATTCGGTGCTTAGCTAGACACGCTAGACAAGGAGCTTGGCTCTTGGCTTTAGCTAGACTCTAGAACTCAATGTCTAGGATTTTTGATTACAGCCAATCAGAATGTGTCAAGTTCCACTATTTTTATCATTTATGTTTACCTTTGTAAACTGAAATTTAACTTTTGTTTTCTCATTAATTGTTTTTTTTTTTTCATTTTTAGGCAAATATGCAACACCAGACATAATGGTGAAGCACACGAAGGCAATTGTTTGGCTCATCTCATCCATTATCTTGTGAAAGTAAAAACAAGGATTACAATTTTGAAAGTTGTGCTGGCATAAGCTCTGTTGATTGGCTAGAAATGACAACTGTAATCTATTTGAAACTAAATTCGTAGTTTTAGTTAAGCACCGAATTTTACTTGTGAACGGTCGTTGCCTAGACATTGAAGTCTGGCTAGACTCGTGTCTAGACATGGGATTCTAGCTAGATATGCATGTGAACGCTGCTTTAAGCGATTATTGAGAAAATAAGACTTCGTCAATACAAGTGACCTATAAAAGATTTTCAAGTAATTATTCCTTTTAACAAACATGAAAAATCAAGATTTCAGCCCATTATTAGTTACATATTTGCTCATGCGGGAGTTTTCGTTTTTGTTTATTTACGTAAATAAACGAAATAATATAATGTTATTACAAAAGATATTTCTATTTTTGAGGCATTTTGTGTACATTGGAAGGGGTTTGAACTAGTCCCCCCCCCAGAGAGCGTGCATTCAAAATCCCTGAGTGAGGATCATATCTAAGGATAAAGAAACAAATCAACTTACGTTCGGACTTTGACAGTCTTTGGGTCAAATGAGAGCAAAGATCCGTGTGACTTTAACTGGTCCAAGGAGCTAGCGATATGAATTTTTATCAGATTTTTACTTCCACTCCTATTGATGCTCATAATGACTAGACTTATTCTAAAAGAAATATAGAAAAAAAAACATTAGCTGTAGTGAGTGAGATCTGTTAGCTGCAGTAGGACACATTAGTAACAGCATTCAAAGATTGAAGTGAGTATTATATCTACAGAGAGAGGGGGGGGGGGGGGGCGTAGATTTGGAATAATGTAATTTGCTCAAACCAGCACCGTTAAATCTTACTAAAAAAAGACATCCTGGCTAAATTCTTTTCGGGATTCTTGTTTGCTCCAATAAAGCTTGGAATTAAATTAGTCAGAGGCCTGGGATGGATTTGTGAAATTTGTGAGTTGGCTTTTTAACATTCATCAATCTCATTTGCTTTGTATTAAATAACACCCCATCTTATAGCAGCCTATTCACTAACTATGGTTTCATATTAGAGGCAAATTTCATAGTTTTCTGCCCATTTTTCTTGCATTAAACGCTTTTGACCTGAAATTGTTTGTGCTTTAAGATTCTGTTGACATAGGGTAAATAACCTTGATGTCCTAAATTATGCACTTAAACCTTTTCTGCAAAAATTGTTGTGCTTTGAAAATCTATTGGTTCAGAGAAATCTATTGGTTCAATTCACATTCAATTTTCTCACACATAAGTTCTTAACGTACCTTTGACTTTAAACTAGGACTTGCCTAAGAATTTAAAATAAAACATAATTTCATTATGCTAGGATCCCATATCAGAATACAAATGAGAAGAAACATAATGTGTAGCAGCAGTGCTGCAGAATCGTAACTAGCCAAAATGTTCGCGGGGGGGGGGGGGGCAAATTATTTTACCAACTTGCTTGTCATATTTATTGACTGATCCAGGTAATATTGTTATTAAAATTACTTCATTTTTGGGGAAGGGCGGGGGGGGGGGGGTTTACTGACTAAGGTTGATCTTACTTCATACATTACTATCAGCCATTTACCTAATATAAAAAAAGTAAAAAAAAAAAAAAAAAAGTTGAGCCAGTAAAATAGCAGTGCTTTTTGCCACTATTTTACCAACCGAAATTTTTTACCAATGGCTGAAAACAATGAAGGGAGGGGCGCCCCCTTCATAAGGGAAGCCTATGTATAGCAGGTAGTCTTGGAAGCCGCGCCACGCCGAAATGACGGCGGCGAATGTGTGATTCAGTTGGCGCGCCGAAATTTTTTGGCGGCGCGCCACCGATTTTAGACCGGCGACGCGCCACGGCGCGCAGATTTTTCTGATTAAAAATAATAATAATAATTCCACTTCACCAAGCACGTTCAACCTCGATTTTAGTAAGGATTTTGGGCCGTGCGGAAAGTGTTTACGTTCACTGTCGATCAGACCAAGTAGAATTCTCATTTTTAGCCACTAGACCCAGGGAAACCTATGTTGTGTTTATGTTTAACATCGCATTGTTCCTATAAAATCCCGTGTTTAGTCATTTCCTTCTTGTTAATGATTTGGGCTAATGTGTGTATAACTTTCAAAGTTTGAAGTTCAAACATCTCCTGTTCATCAAATACATACGAAAAGGAAGTGAAAAAAAACAAAACAAATAACAACATCGAAAAAACACTGTATACAAATCAGATACCATGGCTTAACAACACCAACAATTTTAAATCAGCGGTTACATCACTTCAGTTACAATTGATGTAACAAAAGTGAGTTTGTTCACTCTGCCTGGAGTCATTGATCTTTTTGCAGTCATTATCACTCCTGTCGTGCTAAAAAGCCGTTTAGCTGGGGCACATGTGGCCGGTACAGCCAGAACTTGACGAGCGTAAACTGCAACTCGCGGGATCTGATACTAGTATTGGACCTTGGGGTCCCACAGAATGCCGCAAATGGGCTTCTTCTTTGTATCTGCTGAAATAAGTTGTTTTATAAGGGAGAACAAACCTGCGCCCTACACTACAGGAGGAACTAAACTGCACCTTTACCCTCTTTTCTTATCAACACGGAATAACCCTCCGAAATTCTTTTCTGAAAGAAGTGGTCAAGTTATAACATTTAAAGTCAAAGTTTAAGGCTACTTCAACTTCAGTGTGCTCTGCTAACTGTGCAAAAAAATTGTAATTCATTTCTATAGATATATTTCTATACTAGCTCTAGATAATCTACCAAGCGGGAAACTACCGCAAATCAGCATCGATAAATAAATTAAACCAAAAACGAATAAAAATAACAATAAATAACTGAGTCAAACTCAAAACGAGCAGAAATTAACATAAGTTGGGCTCAAAACCCCCATGCTTTCCCAAGGCCAGAACATAATTTTCACTTTACTGAAAAAAATATAAATGTTCTTACTTTTATAACTTTAATAAATCAAATAATATTAACATTTTGATTACTAAATATCAGTATATGTATACTAAACTGACAATGCATATTCATTTGCATTTTTGTCAGTAAAGTACAAATTATGTTCTGGCCTTGGGAAGACATAGGGGTTTTGAGCCCAACTTATTTTAATTTCTGCTCGTTTTGAGTTTGACTCGGTTAGTTATTATAATTTCTGTTCGTTTTGGGTTTCATTTATTTATCGATGCTGATTTGTGGTAGTTTCACACTTGGTAGATTATTTGATTTTAATTTTGCTCATTTTTGGTTTAATAGAGTTCTTAACTTTTCTTTGAAAAAAACTTATTTTTTGGAAACAGTTTTTTTAATTAATTTCTGTTCGTTTTATATTGACATAGTCTTTTCAGGGAAAAAGAAAATCATACTTTAAATCTTTTTGTTTTTTTTTAAGGATTAATAGTTTGGCCTGCTATTTGTATGCTGGAAAACAATTTTCAGCAAAATTTTAACAACATAGACCCTTATAAAAATCTGGACACAAATAGTAGTGTTTAATTTAGTTTCATACCTCCTCTAGTTGACCTGAAATGGAAAACTTGATAACATTCGCAAAAAAATTTGTTTACTTTCTTTGATAGCTTGGATACACTTACGCTATTTTGATTTGGTCAAATTTTAAGAGCAGAAGAAGCCCTGAAAGTTTGAACATAATACCCTCAGTCGTTCCTTGGATACTGCTGAGATGCCTTATTGGGAATTAGCATAAACACACTGCATTTTGATTTAATCTTAAGGCAACATTTACTTTTTAAACATAAAGGCAAATGGGAGGGTGGGCGTGGGAGGGGGATTAGTTTCCCTCCAATCACTTTCGACTATTAAAAAGGACATCAGCCCTTTCTATTTTCAATCGAGTAGAGTCCTTTTCGACGCTCCTACGACAACTCTTTCGATACGAAGTGCCCTGGTCTAAACAACAACAACAACAAAAAAAATGATACATTATACCCACATCGATCTCTACTATAAAAATGTCAAGCCTTCCTATCACTTTCGATTATTAAAAAGGGCACTAGGTTTTTCGATTTCCAAACTAATGATCCCTTTTTGAGTTTCTACAACAACGCTTTCTATAAACACCGTATATGCCCCCAGGGCATAAATTACAACCCTTACCCTAAGGACTGTGAGGGTGGTTGTCATCCTCTAAGACCTAATTTCCAGAACTTTCAACTACGTTAAAAAAATGGCTATCTCAAAATTTTGATTGTATGTGTTTCGGGAAATGGTGGGCGTGGAAGGGGTGATAGTTGTCTTCCAATCATTTTCAACTATTAAAAAGGGCACAAGTCACTCCAATCTCTAATTGAATGAGCCCTTTTCGAAGTTTCTACGACAATTTCTTCGATATGAAGTGCCCTGGTCTAAAAGAAAAAATAATAAATAATACATTGTGCCAACATCGTTCTTATATACCTCCTGGGCATAACTACAAAACCCTTGCCCTAAGGGTTGTGGGGGAGTAACATCCTCAAAAAAACATATTTTCTCTCTGGAAATCAGTTACTCTGAACAAAATAGCTATCTTAAAATTTTGATTGGATGTGTTTGGGGAAACAGTGGGCGTGGAAGGGGCGTTAGGTGTCTTTCAATCACTTTCGACTATTAAAAAAGGCACTAGTTATTCCAATTTCCAATCGAATGAGTCCTTTTTGAAGTTTCTACGACAACTCCTTCGATACGAATTGCCCTGGTATGGAAAAAAAAAAAAAATAAATAATACATTTTGCCAACATTGTTCTTTTCTTAGACAGCTCGATTGCGCTGCCTATGACAACATCCTGAATTGCCTAATGCTCTTTTACCTACCTCTTTTCATCCGAAAAATCAGAAAGAAAAATGAACAGAATTTTAAAGTGGAAGATAGAATTTTTGTTTCAAGAAAAATTTCTTCTTCTCCTTCCTATGAACCAATATACATGGCGAGACCAAGATGACAGTATTTATTTTTTAAGAACCAGATTAGCCGGGATGACGGTTGAAGCCAGGTCGATATCGATAACCAAAAAAGAGAGAAAAAAAACAAAAAAAATGGTGGCGTATTAGTGACGCCGCCGCCGATAGATCAGCAGCGGCGTCAGCGCGCTGATGCAAGCTCGGCGGCGCGCCGCCCGTTTTTTTTTTCGGCGGCGCGCCACCGACTTTTCGGTGCGGCTTCGGGGTCTAATAGCAGGCATTTTGACTTGTGATATTAGTGCTTCATCAAATTGCATTTTTTTTTTACGGAGTTTTAATTTCATTTTTCTTTTTGTTTATTAAATTTATGTAATTTTTTTGCTGTTTTTGCGCTTTGCTTAAGCTAGTTTTTTTTTTAGATGTGATACCAAAACAACTGGCTTTTATTGTTGTTTTTGTGTTACAAGTTTTCTATTTATATTTGCTGCTTCATTGAAAAATCCACCCCGTTTTTAGAATACCTTTGCTTCAATTGTACAAGGAAAAGCTTAAACATTTTTTTCAACATGCAGCTGAAATGCCAAAAAACATAATGCCCCCCCCCCGACACACACACACACACACATTCTTCTTCCATAAACTGTGTACTATGTATCTTACAAATGTTTAACTTTCCTTTTATAGCCAAGTATTTTTCTTCTTACACTGTGTTTTGTATTTTTTTTTTTTTTTTTTTTAGTCACTAGACTAACTTATATTTTTTGCTTTATCCCCCAGGAACTAACGCAAGTTTCAACTGACTTGAGATATTTGAAATATTGACTTTTCTTTCTACCAAGGCTATTATTCTATTTACTCTTTTCCATGTTAATTGACTCTGGAGTGCTCTTTTGGCCTACCTGGACTTGCAAGTGTCATTTTTTAAATACGTCTTAGCCTATCTTATGTATATTGTTCCTTTAGTTGAAGGAAACATCAGTTAAGCTTCAGTAAGCATCATTTGTTTTTTACTGGAAACAATTTCCTTTTCTTTATTTTTGTAGCATTTAGGTCTTTTAATTCATAACAGTTTTGCTGTCATTTTTCTTTTTGTATGACCTTTGTGTATTTTTCTTTGTTTTTATTCAACAAGAAATGATTTTTTTAAACCTTTTTTTTTTGCTTTGCTTTTTCAGATGTGAAGGCAAAATATTTCGAATTTCATTATATCAACACAAACATAGCAACAAAAATGACATCTCAATGCTGAGCATCATTTGAAGCTTAGTAAAATGTCATTTATGCTTTACTGAAAGCAATTTTTCATTAATTTTCAATTAATTAAAAAATCAGATTTTAAAAACATGTTTTTTTAGCTCTATATCCTTTTGTTTAAAAGTTAAATTGAGTAAAAACGAAGATTTTTGTTGAGGCTGAACAAGGGAGGAGGTCAAAAAGAGGACATTAATCAGAGAATTGTGAACTTGACCAGGGGCTACAGAGGATACTGTTGGTGAAACGCAAAGGAGCTCTTATTCTCTTTTCGTCAAGGGTGACCAGAACAGTTCTCTGAAGAGGGGACACAATTAGGGACTTTGTCCTATGAAGACAATTATTAACCTCCTTTTGTGGGCTCCCTATATTCTGTCCATCAATATTAAAGATGCTAAGATGCCAAATAAGACAAGGGTACTCAAGGATTGGGTGTATAAATGAAAGGAATATTCTCAAACAATGTAAGTTAGGACATTTAAATTTTGAGGAGTTTAAGGAAGAGACAGGCTACACTGCACTTCACTAACGCATTTTTAAACATTGGCAACCCTAGTTTAACTTAATTCAGATGGTAACACAAAGTAATTTCAAAGCAATAACCAACATTTCAGGGCGGATTTGGCAAGTAATAGAAGAGGGAGTCTTAAACAGGGACACAGCTAAAGGTGTGTGGGGGGGGGGGAGACTGTCATGACTCTTCTGTTCCATAGGAAAGTGGTGTTTTCTAACATTTTGTGGTAATAAACTACAATTCTTCCCCACATACAACTAAGTTTTTACCAATTGAAAATTCTTAGATAGCCAATCAATTTAGTAGTACTGAAATTGTTAATAGCACCTTCAAAATGATAAATTTTTAGAGCCCCTTGGCCTGAACAAAAAGGGTTAATTCCCTAAAAGGAATTGTCTCAAGAAAAGAGCAAAAGAACTTGGAAATTTTTTACTGTCTATATTGGATCATAGTAATAGTTGTAAGGAATAACATGACTGGCTTACAAAATACAGCACTGCTGTAGAACAATCTAGATCTATAGGGGTATAGGGAAGTCTGTGATGATAGGGCAAGGTAGGCCTATTATTTATCCAAATGAGAGAAAAAGGCTTTGTAATTTTTCCAAAAACTTGCTCTTTGAATTTTATTGCTACAAGACATGATTCACCTTTTACTAGGTGACAGAAGTTTCAGTGAAAAATAGTTATTATTGTTTTTAGCTCAATTTTAATTATGTTTTCCTTTCAGTTACAATTATAGATTTTTCATCATTGCAAGGAGTGAGATTTGGTCAGAGGGGGGCATTTTGGGACAAACTATGGTAAAGTGAAAGAGGATTGGAGCACATGGTTACTGTGATAAAGGACAACTATTAATAATTAAATAGTGGTAAAACTGAAGTAAATCCAATAGATTTCTACCAATGCAACCAAAATCTTTTTGCAAGACAACAAAAATATTGAGTCAAGTATTAGGTTTTTCAAGTTTCTAACACATTGCAACCATAAGGTGAACAAGATAAAGAGTGATAGATGCAGAAGTTTTTTGATTTGCTTAAGGTCAGCATCTGGGATTATCTTTACTTCCAAGCACTGAGCTAAACATCTTTCAGGTAGCTTAGATAAAATTGTTGATTTTAAATGTATTGCTACAATCAAAATTTTGTTTGTTACCTTTATTTGTTACAGTAGAAATAAAACCAAACTTTTAGCAAATTTGAAAACTACCCAGTAAAGGTTGTTCAAGAAAAAGCAAGGGCAAAGGTTTTGAGTAAGTATATACTTTCCAGCAATGTCATCAATTCAAACAGACTTAGAGGAGCAAAACAATTTTTTTTTTATTCTAAAGGGGAGGGTAGATCTGTCTTTGGGGGAGAAGGATTTTTTTATGAGGACTCCCAAAAAAGCACTTTTCAAAATCTAGGTGCCCTTCCCCCTTCCCCATATTGATGCCAATGGATGTAAAACTAAATCAAAAGGGAGTATATTCAATATCTCAAGACCATTTAAACCACCATGTGGAAACTTTTAGGGAATATTGGGGGGAGGGGACTAAATAAAGAAACATTAGTCAACATGCCTCCCAGATGTCAAAAGCCAGTATTTAAAATGTCTTAGGAAATGCTGGGGTAATTGGGTTGAAACCTTCATCAGTGCTTATAGAGATCTGGAACTAAACCAAAAGACCATATCTGCCTCCAGATATTAATAGAATGTAGCACCAATTATTGACAACTTCTCACGTGTAAGTTCAGAATTTTCTGTTCTACCTATCAATATTGATCATTTTGCTAATGAATGATCTTAGAAGTCTAGTTTACGAAACATTATGATTTGTAACTATTTTCTGAAGTATACTCAAAGAGTAACAGCTGTAGATCACAAGAGGAACATAATTAAATACCATGTCACCAAATCATCTCTAACCTGTCATCAAGCACTCCTATCTTATGTTAAAGCTGCAACTGATGATTGACATAGCAAAGAAAAAGACATACGGTACCACTGGAATGAGAATTTCACCCTGAATTCAAATATAACATTCACTTATGTAGCAAATTTACTTTAATCACACCTCTAATGGTTAAATATATGCCTTGAATTGTATATATGCAATGAATTTTATGCTGTTTTTATAAGACATTAAATCAGTTGGAAGAATAGAGTAACTCATAGAAAATTCAATGCATCTATACAATTCAGGCTATATATTTGACTCTTAGGGAGGCAGAAGAGGGTAGAGCATATTTGCAATACAAATGAATTTTATATTTGGATTCAGGAAAAAAGATATGTGTTTGTTGGCTAATTCAATTCTCAGCTTATCAGAAAATTTCCCAACAATCCCCCACAAAATGTGGAATCTAGTGGTAGTACTTTTATTTTATTAAGAATTTTCCTCATGAAGAATACCTAATCTGAAATTGGTAGGCCTACCTGGCCTATTGCCCTAAGGGTAGTTTTACACTGGCTATTGCCCTAATGTCCTAATAGTATTGCCTAACCTGGCTAAGGCAATGGTTTTAAGCAAAATCAATAAGAATACAAAATTTTCACTAATTAATGAAATGGTACCATACCCATTTGATGATTGACCACTTTTAAAACATACTACCAAATAAAAATAATACTGTTATGCTGTTATTTCATGTTCTTTTAAAATATCTTTGTCCCTTTTCTGACAAATTACCCCTCCCACCCTGTGAGTCCCATATATAGCCTCAATGATATATTTCTGTTCTTTTTAATCATGTGCATTTCTTAAAACAAGTTTCTGTATGCTCAACTTGATGAAATCTAGTTTTGCTTGAGTGATAATAATAAAATGTGGATGTAAATATTATCAAAAACAGTTTTAAATGTGGATAACACCAGGGAAATCTACAGTAGTTTAATAAAGAGAACATTGTGCACATCATAAAGTAAAATTTTGTTGTTTTAGTGTATTCAATAATAAAATGTATTATTATTATGTATTATTATGTATTATAGTATTATTATGTATTATTATATGTAATTAGTGTATTCAATATTCAAGAAAAGAGCATACATTAAGGAATCTAACAGTACTGTTTTCAATTTCACAACACAGCCCTGTTTCCTTTAGAAATGGTCAACCAACAAACTGATACCAATGAAACAATCATAAATTAGGGGCTCTCTTTTATCTTGAAGAAGTAGTTAGACTAAAGCTTGCAAGAACAAATTCAAAGTCTAAACTATGCCTTAAAGGAATTTTGAAATATGCTTCTCTATTTCATTTCTCCTAAGAACACTGACCTTTAATGAACTGGATAGCTGTGCTACAAATGTGAATTAAAAACAAGTAAAATTCCAATTTAGGGCTGTTTGCTCCCTTGTGAAGTAGTTGAGTTAGGTTAATGAATTTTCAGGAGTATATCATGAGCCTTAATGATATTCTGGGAAGATATTTTAAGGGACTGCCCCCACCCTTTTCTCTCTAGAGGGCACTCAACTCTGAAGACCTTAATTAATCTTTGTGTTGTAGGAGTAAAGAATTGAACAACAGATCTTCTGCTTATTTGAGGCAAAAGAAAAATTTTCTGAGCCCCAATACCTTTGCTCAGCCCCAATTTACTTGGTTTAAAGATCTTTAAATTTATGTCTTAAATTAAGGATAAAACCCTTGAAATGCCTTAAAACTGTAATCCAACAACAAAAATTGCATTTTCCAAAACTATAGCCAGTGAAAGAGATAAAAAAATGAAAATAATGTGACACATTGGCTGATATATGCAAGATTCCATAACTGACTTGGCCTAGGGACAAGGGGAACATACTACTCAATTTATTCTTCTCTGGTTTTCTCCAAATATAATTAATTCACTCAAAAATGCATAGACACCCCCAATGAACTCATATATATGCTAAGGGATACCTAAAAAATTTAAAGAAAACAATTAATTTTGTAGGCCTTTATAATATGTAAGATATTTCCAATGATCTAAATATCATGTTTCCTTCCATTGTTAACCCAAGCTACTAGGCCTATATATACTTTTAAAATCATTCCAAATAATATTTTGGTAAAAAATGTGCTTAGTCAAATACTGAGATAAACTGTAAACCAATAGAACAAGCAGTTTATTAAAAGGGCTAGAAGGTATGACAGTATTTATGTAACAAAGAAATATGGTAAATATTTCAATGTTCATATTACTGACTTAAAAGTAAAGTGAACATACCACCTGATGCCATTTTTTATGTTCTTTCTGAATATAATAACAGCTTTTCAACCAAATTCAAATTTAAGCCCTTTTTAAACCCTTGAAAATCACCAAAAAAGTTCAAATTTTTTGGTATAAAAAAGGCTTAGAATATTGGTTTGAAACTTACTATTTTATTATAAATCCATTTTTTTTAAGTTAAATAATTCATAAGCATCGATTTATCACAATAAAGTTAGATGAAAAACTAAAACAATTTCTCCATTTTTCTATCCATCATGTTTTGGTTTAAAGGTACAACCATTCCAATACACAAGGAGACATGTTAAGAAAACAATTCTTACTTCATAATATGCAAAATTATCCTAGTTGACATACTTTGCACTGGGAGAACCTTTATCATCACTTCTTCCACTGTTGTACAATTTTTTAAACAAAATTGTGAAAAATAAATGTAGATTTGACTGCATTTATCTGTTTTCAATAGTCTATATATGAAAGTTAAACACCATCACTTCCATCTACCAAAAGATATTAATGGGCAAATATTGATAAATTAGGTTAAGTTAGGTTGTTATATAAACAATTATAAGTTAGGTTAAGTTAGGTTGTTTTATAAACAATTTTCAAGACTTGGAGAATAAACATAAATATTGAAAAAAGTGATTGAAAAACTGGAAATACAGTGACAAAGGTGACGTTAAAGTTTCTCCTGCTAGAAAATATGTTAACTATGATCATTTTGCATATTATGTAGTAAGAATTGTTTTCTTAATGTATCTCCTTACATAGTAGAATGGTCATACACTTACACCCATGTTTTTTCTGTCAGCTTTTATATCTTTTTACATATAGGTGAAATGGCGGTTTTAAGTAACCTGACAAAATAAGAAGAAAACATGGTGGATTTGTATTGAATTTTTGTATTACCTCAAATCACATTGTCCAGTGAAAAAGGAATTAATCCTGTAGGTGCTGGTTAGTCAAGATGTTGAGCCAACTTGTTGGCTGCATCCCATTTTTGAAGCCTTGAAGCCATATTCAACTTAATCTTGACAAATCAATGTTAAAATTCACAATCAATGGATTGACAATAAAATAGTAAGTTTAGCATTTTATATCCAAAAAATATAGAATGATATTGTTATTTTCAAGGGTCCTAAAAGGGCTTAAAATTGAATTTGCAAGAGAAGCAATTATTATATTCAGAAAGAACATAAGAAATGGCATATAGTGGTATATTCACTTTATTTGTAAGTCAATAATATGAACAGCAAAATATTTACCAGAAATACATTATTAGGTAAATTTTTAGTTGACAACATAATTTAGCTAGGATGAAGAGTGGCATTATATTTTCATAGAATGAAAAAATCAATATTTTTAGAAAGTACCAGAAAGCCCTCAAAAATGATGTAAGTTTTGTTGTGATGTCATTTATGATGTGTTTCAGTCACTTTTTAAAAATTCTAGCAAATTTGTTTTCAAATAACATTTTACTTTTAAAAATAAGGAAAATAATAATTACTATTAAGTCAACTACAAATGGCAATTTTTTTCTCATGAGACTTTTGCTTTATTTATAATGTTTTTTTTTTTAAACTATTGGTGACTATGAACTATTTTATCTTTTTTGTGATCCCATATGTAATTTCCACACAAGCAATTATTATTAATAATAATGTAATGCAAAACAAATAGGCCACAGGGCTTCTACAAAAACATTTTAAATTGACAAAAGCTATAGGCACCTTCACTGTAGTATTTGTCCAGTTCCTGCTTGAACAAGTTTAGTGAGTTGGCATTGATGACTTTGAAGAGGAGCTTGTTACAGTGTTGTGTTACTTGGTTCTTGAATGCCCATTGGCCCATATCCTTTTGGAACCTCTCCTCTTGAAGCTTGAGGTTGTGACCACAAAGGTTCACATGGCTGAAGTTGAGAACATTGGTAGCCTGGATGTTTTTGTAGGCATTGCAGCAAAGCTTGTACACCTCAATAAGGTCTCTTCAGTGCAGTCTATAAGCTAGCAAAGGGAGGTTGAGCTTGCTGAGCCTATCTTTGCAAGGTAAGTTTTTCAGAGTTGGACAGAACTTTTTTATTCATCTTTGAACTTTTTTGAGAGCTTTGATGTCTCTGTTGTAAAAGAGACACATAGTGCAATGACAATATTCAAGGATTGGCTCTACTAGAGCTTTGTAAAGAAGGCAAAGGGTCTTATCATTTCCAAAAGTGAATTTACACTTTAAAAATCCTGCAACACAATTTGCTTTCCCAATAATGCTGTTATAGTGGGTGTGGAAGTCAAGGTTGCTGTGAATGACAACTCCCAAGTTGTGCTCCTCCTGGCATGATGTGATTGGTAAGTCTCCTAGTCTATATTCATAGTGGATAGTAGGTTTCCCTATCATTAGCTTATGGCTTTTGTCAATATTGGTTTCCATCAGCCAGTTGGACAACCATCTATTGAGCTTGTCAAGGTCCTCTTGCAGAGATTGTGCATTGGCAGCTGTTCTGATTACTTTATATAGCTTGGTGTCATCTGTAAACAGTAGAATCTCTGAATTGATGCCTTGTACTAGATTGTTGAGATATAGGTTAAATAAGAGAGGGCCAAAGACCAAGCCCTGGGGAACACTGCTGATTACCTTGACTTCAAGTGTGCTTGGAACTCTATCTACTGATACTGTTTGATACCTTTCAATAAGCAACTGTTTGATCTAATCAACTGTGGTTCCCCGACCAAGGTTGTGGAGTTTGTATAAGAGGCAACAATGAGGCACTTTGTCAAAGGCCTTTTTAAGGTCTTTTTGAATGACATCAACTTGATCACTCTCATCTGTGTGCATTTTCTAGTTTTCCACTGCCAGAAGAAGCTGTGACTCCTTCTCTTCAAAAACCCAAATTGTTTGCTAGTGATTATCTTTCCTTTGTGCAGGTGCTCAAGGATGTGGTCAGATATGATAGAATCCAGTATTTTGCAGATTAGACTGATTAGGCAGTAATTTATTGGACCTTGGTGATTTCCCTTTTTGTGCAATATAATCACTGTTTCCTTTTTCCAGATACTATGGAGTTCATTTGACTGTAAAAATTTTTGAAGTCATCAATCTCTGGGGTGAAGTCTGTCTAGACCTGGCAATTTGCTTATCCTTAGCTCTTTTGAGTTTCTTCAGGACCACCTGTGGATCTATCTTGACCCTGAGTGTTTGGTCAGAGACCAAGAGCAGATCCAGGATTTTTGTTTGGGGGAGATACTAATTTTTACTAAGGTTCTACTAATTTTTACTAAGGTTTTACTAATTTTCGACTCGGTCAAAAATTTAAGGGGGGGGGGGGGTTCAAACTGGGTACCCCCCCCCCCTGGATATGGCCTTGTCAGAGAATATGGTTTGCAGGGTTGGTAGTGATGACTGAATAGGTTCCTGGGTGAAGACAGTAGTGAATTATATGTTGAGTAAATCTGCTTTTTCTGCATATCTTTCAATCAGGAGTCCAATCATAGGATCCTTTAAGCTTGGAATATCTTGCATTGCAATGCATTTAGAATATATAGGCTAGGCTATGGTTCCAAAACATTCTGGAATTATAATTATTGAATAATAAAAGGACATAAAAGAGGCACAAAGTGATGTAGGCTATTTATTTTCATCCTAGTTAAATTATGCTGTCAAATATAATCTAACCCATTAGCCCCTATTAGGGCTATTTATATGACTAGGCTATTGGATGGGAAGGCGTACTTTTGAGTGAACTAATAAGTACATTTGGAAAGAGGATTCGAGTATACAAAAAAATGAATCAAGCAGTAGGCCTAGGCTTGCCTTGTCCTGTGTGAGAAATAGAATCTTGTGGGCTAAATGTTGACCAAAATATTTTTCACTGGAATTCATACATGTATGGACCTGTTGATTATACAATTTTCTGGGCCCTAAAAATAAGAAAGAGGTAACAATAGCAGTTGGGTAATACTTTCCCAGGCTATGCTTGACCCTGGGTCCATCCTTAGGAGTTACATCCACCCAACTTAATGGTAGCTATGTAGGCTACTTTCTGAGACAGTAAGAAGCCCGTAAACTAGAATTTTATCAAGAAAAACATACTGCAAATTAATACAGATTTTTGGTAGGCCTACTCCTTTGTAAATAGTATAAAGTAGGATAAAGAAGTTGACCAAAATTAGATTTTTATTCCTTTTCTTCTAAATATTATAGCTAGCGTTGCAATCGAAACGAAAATAAATCATCACTCAACAAATCACCAAAGCAAAAAAAGCGGTGAAAAACTTTAGTGTACCGAATGTGCCCATAAATATCAAGTAAAGCAATTAGAATAGAGGCATTTATGTCTTATAACTGCTGACAATTTGCAGTTTTTCAGACACTATCACTATTTCCGACATTATCTAAGCTTCTTGTAGCAAGGTTCACTGGAAATGAAAGAGTATTTTCACTTGAATTTTCATGTTGTTCACACATGACGCTCCACTGTACTGGGTAGTCCCCGAAGCCGCGCCGCGCCGACATGACGGCGGCGAATGTGTGATTTAGTATCGGCGGCGGCGCGCCGCCAGGCGCGCCGAAATTTTTTTGGTGGCGCGCCGCCGATTTCTGACCGGCGGCGCGCCACGGCGCGCCGATTTTTCTAATTAAAAATAATAATAAAAATTCCACTTCACCAAGCACGTTCAACCTCAACTGGATTTTAATAAGGATTTTTGAATGGTTGGCTTAAAACATACAAGAACAATATGACAAAACAGAAATTTGTTGGGCCGTGCGGAAAGTTTTTATGTTCACCGTCAATAAGACCAAGTAGAATTATCCTTTTTACCCGCTAGACCCAGGGAAACCTATATTGTGTTTATGTTTAGCATCACATCGTTCCTATAAAATCCCGTGTTTAGTCATTTACTTCTTGTTAATGATTCAGGCTAATGTGTGTATAACTTTTGAAGTTTGAAGTTCAAACACCTTCTAATCAGCAAATACATACAAAAAAGAAGTAAAAAAAATAAGTAACAGCAGCAAAAAAAACACTGTATGCAAGTGTAACGAGTCAAAAAAAAATTTCGGGGCGGGGGTCAAACCCCCTTAACCCCCCCCCCCCTTTGGGTACAGCCTTGATGGTGATAGAATAAAGTCTGTCACCATAGATGTTCAAATTAAGATTTGGGATTTGCCAAGGATGGAAGAACAAGCAATTATATTTTTACAGGATAAGAGGTTGTTGCCCAAAACAAAACAGTGCGTCAATGGAGACACCATTACTTTGTACTCATACGAGAAGCAATATCTTTGGAATTGTAAAACCTAACCTAACCAACATTTCTGACCTGTGTTCTGGGCACATAATTCTAAGTTGTAGTGGTTTTCCCATTTTTGCTAATAAAGTATGGTATTTTCATCATATTTTATTTTATTTCATTAGTATTAACCAAACTGGTACTTGTGCATTATACGGTACTCACGAAAGAAGTCAAGTTTGGTTAATGCTAATGAAATAAAATAGGATGAATATAAAATAGTTTAGAAATAAATTTGGGCTATATATTTGCACATTAGGAGGGGATGGGGTAAAGCATAGCATATATTAAATACGTAACCTAACCTAGGTACCTTCCCCCCCCCTAAACCCCAAAAAACAATAGTTTAAATATTGTAAACTCAAAGAGAAACCACGCTTTGCGATCAATTTATCTAGCAAATACCCGTTTGTCTGGTTTTCGTGTGGTATATCCTTGTACAGTCTATAGCGGTGCATGACGTATAATGCACCAGTACCACCAAACTTCACTTCTCGAGTGTTTCTCGTATAATCCATAAGTACCGCATTTTAAATAAAACAAACCCTCAAAGCAGTTTTTTCAAAGTCTATAGAGGCAAAGAATCAAACGGGGAGGGGGGTAGCCCGTACTCAAATTTACGCCACTGATACCTAATATTCAGGGATTAAGTAAGGGAGGGATTAGGGTAAACGGTTTAAACAAGAATCGATTTTAAAAAAATCCGATAAAAGGCAAATGTAGAGAAAAACACGGTACTTGTCTGTTACACAACAACCACTCGAGAAGTGAAGTTTGATTATTGCTAATTAAATTAAACAATATGATGAAAATTCCATAGTTTAGAAAGAATTTTGGGCTATATATTTGCGCATTAGGGTGGGGGTGGGGGTAAAGTATAGAATATATTAAATACGTAACCTAACCTAACCTAGGTACCTTTGTTTGCCCTTCTACCCCAAAGGAATATTGTTCATGGAGTGAGAAACCCCTGTTTGCTTAGCGCACAATAGCAATTCTCTGGTTATAGAAGCTGCTTGACTAGTTTTTTGCGTCACAAATTCTCGACTGGTTGTGGTATATTAGACAAGTACCAAAAACACTTCAAGAATATAGAGCAGTAATAATTTTATCAGACTTATCTGGTTAAATAATGTTCAAAATATTCTTCAAAACATTCATCAACAAAGCAAACAGCTGTATCCTATATAATTACTGGTTTTAATATCTTTGATTGTACGACAGTGTCTTGAGAGTACCCCCCCCCCCCCAACCCAGTATTTTAATAATGAATTACCTATGTTATAATATCTTATTAGACTATACTTTTCAAATAATATTTACCTATGTTTGGTCTATCTGATCGATTATTCTTCTTATGACTAAAATTGAATATATACTATACAGATGTTGTCTGCCGTCTGGCCTGTTTGTCTCTAACCTGTCCTGTAATGTATTAATGTCTTCAGCATTTAAAAGCGTCTTCAGCATCACAAGACAAGAGAAAAATCGATAAATAAAGATGCTATTACTAGCTTAGTATGTTATGCGTTACTTCCTGTTACACGAATGTTTGTCAACAAAATTACCTGAAATCGTTTATTTTTTACGGGGAAAGAATACTTTTTGAAAAGTATTCGAAAAGTACTGTTTTCTCAGAAAGTACATCTTTGATAAAAAAAAATAGTATTAAAATAGTACTTTGGTACTCCCGTAGCAACCTTGAGTAGATGCCTTCAAAAATAAGTAGAGAGTAAGTAGATTTAATATTTTAAAGTAGAAAAGTTCAAAAATAAATATTCTACTGCCAAAATCAGTAGAAGTGGAATCACAGATGACGAGCCCAAGATGACAGTTTTTATCTTTAAGAAACAGATCAGCCGGGATGAAGGTTGAAGCCCGAAGGTCGATATCGGTAAGAAAAAGAGAGAAAAAAGAGAAAAAAACGGCGGCGTATTAGTGACGCCGCCGCCGGTAGAATCAGCGGCGGCGTCAGCGCGCTGATGCAAGCTCGGCGGCGCGCCGCCGTTTTTTTTTCGGCGGCGCGCCGCCAATTTTCGGCGCGGCTTCGGGGTCTAGTACTGGGTAAAGAAAGTAAAGCGTCAAAACCCGTTAAGGCAGGTGGTATTCTTCTGATGAGCCCTAATAAAAGGTTACTAATTAGAAATATTTCGTTAGATTTAGGGTGCTTTTGCTTGTATATTAATTAAAAAAAAACTTTTTCCACAAAATAAATTTTTCTAAGAAAGGTAAAGAACTCCATTAAACAAAAAATGAGCAAAAACAAAATCAAATTATCTACCAAGCGTGTAACTACCACAGATCATCATCGATAAATATATGAAACCCAAAACGAACAGAAATTACAATTATTAACCGAGTCAAACTCAAAACGAGCAGAAATTAACATAAGTTGAGCACAAAACCCTTATGCCTTCCAAAGGCCAGAACAAAATTTGCACTTTTATAACTTTAATAAATCAAATAATATTAATATTTTGATTACTAAATATCAATATATGTCTATTAAACTGACAATGCACATTCATTTGTATTTTTTCAGTAAAGTGTGAATTTTGTTCTGATCTTAGGAAGATATAAGGGTTTTGCGCCCAACTAAGATAAGCGAACCTTTGCCTAATGTAATTATATAAATCATTTTTCAGTTTTCCATTTACTTGGGAAAATTGGCCCAAACGTTGTCCTGCCAAGGAATTTGATGAAATTAACCCCTGTTGTGGCCCTCATACCACATCTATTGCTTTGGGTATTCTGAACAAGCTGGTTTGTATTCAAAAAAAAGAATCTCTGTAATAGCTCCCTAATAGCTACTTTATTAATTAATAAACAAATCAACTGAATTAAACCGGAAAGGACGTATTACACTGGCCATCAGGGGCCAGGGCACTAATTGTGCCTTGATCAGTCCTCGGAAAAAACTAATAAAATTAAACTGAATATTTGATATCCAATGATATTAGTTATTGAAAGCTCAGCAGTTCAAGGTTTATTTCACTGCAATTTTTAGTTTTATTTTCAATGTTGTTATTTTCAATATTCTCTTCTTTTGTTTTCATTTATTCTGTAATAGTAAAATTTGAGTTTGAATTATTATAAGAATTTGTTTCTTCTGGTCTTAACTGTAATATGGTTCTTCGCTATTCTTTGATAAAATTCTTCTTTCAGAAAGTTTTTTAATTAATTTCTGTTTTTTTTTTCATTCCCAAAGTTTCAAGTTGTTTTGCATTTCCCATTTAAAATTCTTTTTTTTTCGACATCAAAGTATAAAAACATTAAATGAATGTATTGATTGTATTTTTTTGAATGTATTTGTATCCCCTCAACGTTCCCTGAAAGTAGTTACAAACAGACATAGTAGTTGCAAGCAGTCACATTTGCAAGTTGTCGCAATTGGAAGCAGTCACAATTACAACTATAACTATTCTCATTCGCAGCCACAATAGTAGTAGTAATAGTCAGGGGCGTCCGAAAGGAGGGGAGTGAGGAGGGGTGTGCAACCCCTCCAACGTTTTTGGCATTCGGTAAAATTTTTGCCGAAGGCGAAAATTTTGGCGGAAATTTTGCATAATTGCCCAAATTTAGCAAAATTCTTGATTTCTGCAGAAAATTCGGCATAAATCAGGTAGCGATTCGGTAAAATTTACGAAAATCCCTCCCCCTCAATGAAATGAGTCTCGGGACGCCCTTGGTAGTAGTCCCATTACATTGTTGGTATATATGTTGGTATATGTTGGTATATATATGTTGGTATATGATCAATGGTAGTAATAATGTTCACATACGTTTTATTTTACATCAATTCATATTTATATTCATTAGTGATATTGTGTTCCAATGCCCTTTTTATTTTGCCAGTGATTTCACTGTTGATTATTAAATTGTTTTTACACAGATGACAGCTCTGGCACGTAGACAAGATTTGGTTTAAAATATTCCTACAGCAGTAGGCCTTTCTTTTTAACTTTGCTTTCATTTGAATACTAACACCGGAAAGATGACGATAGGAACTATCAACGGGTAACATGTTACCGGAACAATTAGCTAGAAGTTGCCCCTCTCTATCCACTATTATTATTATGTTGGCATTCTCTTTGAGTGATATCATATCTGGATATCTTCCTCTCACATATCTTCCACCAGCAGCGTTGAATGGTATCGTTAGTCCAGAGGAATTTAATCTAATTCACGAAAAAACACTATAAAATATCCCAAGTCATATTTTTCAAGCAAAAAAATCCAAAATACACTTTGAAACATCAACAGAATGTAACATTGACAAGATAAACCATGAAACAACACTAAAAAAATATTCTAAGTTATACGTTTCAAACGAATAAATCCAAAAATGCGCTTTGAAAGATAAACAGAGGTAACATTGACAATATAAATTATAACACAATGCTACAAAAATATCCTAGGTCATACGCTTCAAACGAAAAAAATTCTAAAATGTAATTTGAAACATCAACAGAATGTAAAACTGACAAGATAAATCATGACACAACACTACAAAAATATTCTAAGTCATAGGTTTAAAATGAAAGATTCGAAAAGGCACTTTGCAACATCTAAAAAGGTAACACTGACAAGATAGATCACGACAAAATACTACAAAATATCCAAAGTTATATGTTTCAAACTAAAAAATTCCAAAATGCACTTTGAAGCATCAACAGAGACAACGCTAAAAAGATAAACCACGACACAATGCTATAAAAAAAATCCTAAGTCACACGTTGTATACGTTTCAAATGAAAAAAAAATCCAAAATGCACTTTGAAACATCAACAGAATGCTAAACTGAGTAGGTAAACCATGAAACAAAACTAGAAAAAAAATCCGAAGTCATACGTTTCAAACGAAAAAAGTCCTAAATACACTTTGAAACATCAACAGAGGTAACACTGGCAATATAAATCACGAAACAACATTACAAAAATATCCGGAGTCATACACTGTCTATGAAAAAATTCCAAAATGTGCTTTGAAACATCAAGAGAATATAAAACTAGTAGATAAACCATGACACAACACTAGAAAAAAAATTTATGTCATATGTTTCAGACAAAAAAATTCCAAAATAGTCTTCGAAACATGAACAGAGGCAGCACTGACAAGATGAACCACGACACAACACTACAAAAAATATCCTAAGTCATAAGTTTCAAACAAAAAAAATTCAAAAATGTACTTTGTAATATCAACAGAGCTAACACTGACAAGATAAATCCCGAAAGAACAATACAAAAATAACTTAAGTCATACTTTTCAAACGAAAAATTCTAAAATAAAATTTGAAACATTAACAGAATGTAATACTGACAAGATAAACCACGACACAACACTAAAAAAAATATCCCAAGTAATACGTTTCAAACGAAACAAATTCTAAAATGTACTTTGAAACATCAACACAATCTATAAATGACAAGATAAACATGGCATAACACTACAAAAATATTCTAAGTCATACGTATCAAATGAAAAAAAAAATCAAACATCAACAAACACAACCACGACACAACACTACAAAAATATCCTAAGGTATACGTTTCAAAAGAAAAAAAGTCTCAAATGCACTTTGAAACATCAACAGAATGCAACACTGAGTAGATAAACCATGAAACAACACTAGAAAAAATATTCTAAGTCATATGTTTCAAACAAAAGAATTCAAAAATGAACATTGAAACATCAACAGATGTAACACGTACAAGATTAACACGGCATAACACTACAAAATATCCTAAGTCATACGTTTCAAACGAAAAAATCCAAACATCAACAGATACAACCACGACAAAACACTACAAAAATATCCTAGGATATACGTTTCAAACTAAAAAAAGTCTAAAATGCACTTTGAAACATCAGCAGAATGCAACACTGAGTAGATAAACCATGACACAACACTAGAAAAAATATTCTAAGTCATATGTTACAAACGAAAGAATTCAAAAATGAACATTGAAACATCAACAGATGTAACACTGACAAGATAAATCATGACACCACACTAGAAAAAATTTTCTATATCATATGTTTCAAACGAAAAAAAATTAGAATTAAATGTAAGTAGTAAATTTAAATTACAAATGTATGATTTTTAAATATGACGGGGTGGTTTCCCCTGAGGGTAAGGAACGGGAAGGAAATAGTTTTAGTTATTGGGTAAATGAGGGGTATGGTTGTGTCTGAGATTAGGAGCACTGACCATTCTGCGTATTATGTTAAATGGTAATGATTTTGGTTCTCGGCGTCCAGGAATGGACTGAGTATTTTGATTATGTGTGATTTATTATTTTCATTTGTTAATAAACCCATTGAACATTGAACTTGAAAAAACACTACAAATATATCCCAAGTCATAGGTTTCAAACAAAACAACTTCTAAAGTTTACTTTGAAACATCAACAGAATGTAACACTGACAAGATAAATCACAATAAAACACTACATAAATATCCTAGGTCATACATTTCGAACGAAAAAGAATTCGAAAATAAACTTTGAAACACCAACAGGATGTAACAATGACAAAATAAATCATGACACAACACTACAAAAATATTCACAGTCATACGTTTTAAACGAAAAAATTCCGAAATGCACTTTAAACATAAAGAGAGGTGACACTCTCAAGATAGACCACAACACAACACTGAAAAAAATATCTCAAATCATACTTTTCAATCGAAATAAATTCTAAAATGAATTTTGAAACATCAATAGAGGTAACACTGACAAGATAAATCACGACACAACACTAAAAAATCCGAAGTCATACGTTTCAAATTAAAACATTCTAAAATAAACATCAACAAAATGTACATTCGACAAGACAAATCACGAAACAACATTACAAAAATTTCCAAAATCACACTTTTTAAAAGAAGAAATTCCAAAATGCACTTTGAAACATCAACAGAGGTAATACTGACAAGATAAATCACAATACAACATTAGAAAAAAATATCCCAAATCATACGGTTCAAACGAAAAAATTCCAAAATGTACTTTTAAACATCAACAGAGCTAACACCGACAAGATAAATGACGAAACAAAACTAGAAAAAATATCGTAGGTCATACTTTTCAAACGAAAACCTTCCAAAATGCACTTTGAAACATAACCAGAATGTAAAAATGACAAGATAAACCACGGCACAACACTACAAACATATCCCAAGCCATACATTCCTAACGAAAAAACAAATTCCAAAATGGACTTTGAAACATCAACAGAGGTAACACGGAAACGATAAATCACGACATAACACTACAAAAATATCCTAAATCATACGCTTCAAAAAAAAACAAAATGCACTTTGAAGCATTAAAAGAATGTAGCAGTGACATGATAAATCATGAAACAACATTATAGAATATCCTAAGTCATACGTTTAAAACGAAAAAATTCCAAAATGGCATTTGAAACGTCAAAAGAGCTAATAAAGACAAGATAAACCTCGACACAACATTATAAAAAACATCCCAACTCATACATTTCAAACAAAAAAATTCCAAAATGTCCGTTGAAACATCAACAGAATGTAACACTGACAAGATAAATCACGAAACAACACTACAAAAATGTAACACTGACAAGATAAACCATGACCTAACACTGCAAAAATAGACATACGTTCCTTACGAAAAAAAATTCTTAAATACACTTTGAAACATCAACAGAGCTAACACTGACAAAATAAATCACGAAAAAACACTACAAAAATATTCATACGTTTCAAACGAAAAAAATCCATAATGTACTTTGAAACCTTAATAGAATGTAAAACTGACAAGATAAACCATGACACAACGCTACAAAAAATTCCAATTCTTGCGTTTCGAACGAAAAAAATCCAAAACGAACTTTGAAACATGAACCGAGGCAACGCTGATCCGATAAACCACGACACAACATTACACAATACAAAAATTCAAAATATAATTTGAAAAATCAACCGAGCTAACATTGACAAGATAAGTCGGGAAACAACAATACAAGAATGACCAAATTCAGTTGTTTCAAACAAAAAATTCCAAAATGCACTTTGAAACATTAAAAGAATGCAATACTGACAAGATAAACTATGACACAACACTACAAAAAATATTCCAAGTCAATGTTTCCAATACAGAATTTCAAAAAACACTTTAAAACATCAACAGAGGTAACAATGACAAAATAAATCACGACAAAACACTAGAAAAAATGTCGAAAGGCATACATTTCAAACGACCAAAATCTACTTTGAAACATCAACAGAGCTAATACTGACAAGATAAATCAAGAAACACTACTAGAGAAAATATCCTAAGTCACACGTTTCAAACGAAAAAATTCCCATATGCACTCCGAAACATCAAAAGAATGCAACACTGACAAGAAAAACCATGACACAACATTATAAAAACATCCCAATTCATACTTTTCAAAAAAACAGATTTCCAAAATGCTCTTTGAATCATTAACAGAATGTAACACTCACAATATAAATCATGAAACAACATTAGTAAAATATCTTAATTCATACGTTTCAAACAAAAAATTCCAAAAAACACTTTGAAACATCAACATAACAGAGCCAACACTGACAAAAGAAATCAGACGAAGACATTACAAAAATATACTAAGTCATACGTTTCAAACGAAAGAAATCCAAAATGTACTTTGAAACACTAACACAATGTAACAGTGACAACATAAACAACGACACAACATTACAAAAATACCCCGAGTCATACGTTTAAAACAAAAAATTCCAAAATGAGCTTAGGAAAAATATCTATGTCATACGTTTTGAGCAAGAAAATTTCCAAAATGCACTTTGAAACATCAACAGAATGTAACATTGACAGGATGAATCGTGAAACAACACTACAAAAATATCCTAGGTCCAACATTGAAAATACACTATGAAACATCCACAGAATTCAACACTAACAAAATAAACCATAAAACAAAACATTCATGAAACAATAATATTCCTAGTCATAAGTTTCAAATGAAAAATTCCGAAATGCACTTTGAAACATCAATAGAGGTAAAATTAATAAAAAAGATAAACCACAACACAACACTGCAAAAACATTACCATGAGTCATACGTTTCAAACGAAACAAATTCTAAAATGAACTTTGAATCATCAATAGATGTAGGCAACACTGACAAGATAAATCACGTCAAAACACTAAAAAAAGTCATCCACTATCCAAACACTATCCACTATCCAAAGTCATGTGTTTCAAATGAAAAAATCCAAAATGAACTTCGAAACATCAACAGAACGTAGCATCGACAAAATAAATCATGAAACAGCATTACAAAAATATCCAAAGTCACACTTTTCAAAAGAAAAATTCCAAATTGCACTTTGAAACATCAACAGAACTTAAGACCGGCAAGATAAATCAATAAACAAAACTAGAAAAATATCCCGTCATATGTTTCAAACGAAAAAAAATTCTAAAATGTGCTTTGAAACATCAAAACAATGTAACATTGACAATATAAACCATGACATAACACTACAAAGATATCCTAAGTTATACGTTTCCTACGAGAAATAAATTCCAAAATGCACTTTGAACCTTCAACTAGCTAAAATTGACAAAATAGATCACGAAAAAACACTAAAAAAATGTTCTAATTCATACGTTTCAAACGAAATAAACCCGCATTGTACTTTGAAACATTAACAGAATGTAACACTGACAAGATAAACCATGACACAATACTACAAAAATATTCCAAGTCATACGTTTCAAACGAAAAAAATCCAAAATTCACTTTAACATGAACAAAGGCAACACTGACAAGATAAACCACGACACAACACTACAAAAAGAAATATCCAAAGTAATACGTTTCAAACAAAAATAAATTTCAGAATGTACTTTGAAACATCAACAAAGGTAGCAATGACAAGATAAATCATGAAACAACATTCCAAAAATATCCTAAGTTATACGTTTCAAACGAAAAAATTCCCAAATATACTTTGCATCATCAACAGAGCTAACACTGACAAGATAAATCACAAAACAACGTTACAAGAATGACCTAAAATCACACGTTTCAAACAAAAAATTCCAAAATTCACTTTGAAACATTAACACAATGTAATACTGACAAGATAAACCACAACACAACACTACACAAAATATTCTAAGTCAAGGTTTCATAAAGACAAGTCAAGACATCAATTGAATGTAACACTGACAAGATAAGCCACGACCCAACACTACAAACATATCCCAGGTGATACGTTTCAAATAAAAAATTTAAAAATGTGCTTTGAAACATAAACAGAGGTAACACTGACAAGATAAATCACGAGAGAACACTAGAAAAAATATCCAAAAGCATACCTCTTGCAAAAAATCCAAAAAAACACTTTGAAACATCAACAGAATGTAACACTGAAAAGATAAACCACGACACAACGCTACAAAAATATCCCAAATCCTACGAAAAAATTCCAAAAAAAATTAAGAAAAGCTATCTATGTCTTACGTTTCAAACAAAAAGAAATTCCAAAATGCACTTTGAAACATCAACAGAATGTAACACAGACAAGATAAATCGTGAAACTTCTCTGCAAAAATATCTCAAGTCATACGTTTCAAAGGAAGCAAATTCCTAAATGTACTTTGAAATATATACAGAATATAACATTGAAAAGATAAATCACGAAAGAACACTACAAAAATATCCTAGGTCATACATTTCAAAGGAAAAAAAAAATGAAAATACACTTTGAAATATCAGCAGTATGTAAAACTGACAAAATAAACCAAGACAAAACACTATAAAAATATTCCTAGTCATACGTTGCAAATTAAAAATTTCCAAAATGCACATTGAAACATCAAAAGAGGTAATATTGAAAAGATAAACCACAACACAACACTACAAAAAAATATCTGAAGTCGTAGGTTTCAAACGAAACAAATTCTAAAATGAACTTTGAAAAATCAATAGAGGCAACACTGACAAGATAAATCATGACACAAGACTAAAAAAACACAAAACTAAACAAGTCATACGTTTCAAATGAGAAAATCCAAAATGAACTTTGAAGCATCAACAGAACGTAAAATCAACAAAGAAATCATGTAACAGCATTAAAAAAAATACCAAGTCATACTTTTATAAAGAAACAATTCCAAAATGAACTTTGAAACATCAACAGAGGTAAAACTGAAGAGATAAATCACGAAACAACATTAGAAAAAATATCCTAAGTCATAGGTTTCAAACGAAATAAATTCCAAAATGTACTTTCAAACATCAACAAAATTTAACTCTGACAAGATAAATCAAGAAAGAACACTACAAAAATATCCTTAGTCATACATTTCAAACGAAAAAAAAAATCAAAAATGCACTTTGAAACATCAACAGAATGTAACATTGACAAAATAAACCATGACACGGCACTATCAAAATATTCCTAGTCATGCGTTTTAAACTAAAAAATTCCGAAATACACTTTGAAACATCAAGAGAATTAACATTGACAAGATAAATCACGACACAGCACTAAAACAAAATATCATAAATCGTATGTTTCAAATGAGAAAATTCCAAAATGAACTTTGAAACATCAATAAAATGTACCATTTACAAGATACATCATGAAACAACATTACAAAATATCCCAAGTCATACTCAAAAGACAAAATTACAAAATGCACTTTGAAAAACCAACAGAAGTAATACTGACAAGATGAATCACGACATAACAATAGAAAAAATATCCCAAGTCAAATGTTTCAAACGAAAAATTCCAAAATGTGCTTTGAAACATCAACAGAGCTAACACTGACAAGATAAATAACGAAAAAAATTGAAAAAATATCATGAGTCATACGTTTCAAACGAAAAAATTCCAAAATGCACTTTGAAACATTATCAAAACGTAACACTGAAAAGATAAACCACGACACAGCGCTACAAAAATATCCCAAGTCATAAGTTTCAAACGAAAAAAATTCTACAATGAGCTTAGGACAAAATATCTATGTCATACCTTTCAAAGAAAAACAAATTCCAAAATACACTATGAAACATCAACAGAATGTAACACTGACAAGATGAATCGCGAAACAACACTACAAAAATATCCTAGGTCAAACATTTCAAACGAAAAAAATAGAAAATACACCTTGATACAAACACTGACGAGATAAATCACGAAACAACTCTACAAAAATATCCTAGGTCATACATTTCAAGCGAAAAAAAAAAATCAAAAATACACTTTGAAACATCAACTGAATGTAACACTGACAAAATGAACCATGAGCAGAACTGTAAAAAATATTCTAATTCACACGTTTTAAACGAAAGAAATCCACAATGTACTTTGAAACATTAACAGAATGTAACATTGACAAGATAAACCAAGACACAACACTACAAAAATATTCTAAGTCATATGTTTCAAACGAAAAAAAAATCCAAAATGCACTTTTAAACATGAACAGAGGCATCACTGACAAGATAAATCACGACGTAACACTATGAAAAGAAATATCCGAAGTCATATGTTTCGAACGAAAAATAAATTTCAAAATGTATTTTAAAACATCAACAAAGGTAGGACTGACAAGACAAACCATGAAACAACATTACAAAAATATCCTAAGTCATAGGTTTCAAACGAAAAAATCACCAAATATACTTTTAAACATTAGCAGAGCTAACACTGACAAGATAAATCACGAAAAAACACCACAAAAAATATTCCAAGTCAACGTTTCAAAGAAAAAAAATCCAAAATGCATTTTGATACATCAATAGAATGTAACACTGACGAGATAAATCACGATCCAATACTATAAAAATATCCCAAGTCACACGTTTCAAAAGAAAAATTTCAAAAGGTAATTTGAAACATCAACAGAGCTCACACTGACAAGATAAATCACGAAACACTACTGAAAAAAAATTCTAAGTCATACTTGTCAAACAAAAAAATTCTAATTTGCTTTTTCAAACATCAACAGAATGCAACCCTGACAAGATAAACAACGACACAACACTATAAAAAGATCACACTTTTCAAACCTAAGAAATTCCAAAATGCACTTTGAATCATTAATACAATGTAACACTGACAAGATAAATCATGAAACAACATTACAAAAATATCTTATTTCATACATTTCAAGCGAAAAAAATCCAAAAAACTCTTACAAAAGTAACACTGACAAGATAAACATCGACACAACATTAAAAAATGTCCAAAATCATATGTTTCAAACGAAAAAATTCCAAAATGAATTTAGGAAAAAATATTTATTTCATACGTTTCAAACAAAAAAAATTCCAAAATGCACTTTGAAACATCAACATAATGTAACACTGACAAGATAAATCGCGAAACAACACTACAAAAATATCCCAAGTTATACATTTTAAACGAAACAAATCCCAAAATGTACTTTGAAACATCAACAGAATGCAACGCTGACAAACCATAGCATAAAATTACAAAAATATCCTAAGTTATACGTTTTAAACGAAAACAAAATTCTCAAATGTACTTTGAAACATCAATGGAATGTAACACTGACAAGATAAGACATGACATAATACTGCAAAAATATTCCGAATTCGTACATTTCAAACGAAAAAATTCTAAAATGAACTTTTAATCATGAGTAGAGGTAACATTGACATGATAAACCTCGTAGTGTCTATGAGCAATCATAGAGTACCATTGGTACAGTCAAATAAACAAAAAAATTAGTTGAATAATCTCCAAATCTCCAATAATAAGTCCAAAGAAATTCAGTCCAAAAAAAGAAAAAGTGCTACAAAAAACATTATTTCTCTAATAGTAAAAATCACGTATAACATATCTAAAAAATAAAAAAAAACTTAAAAGAAATATAAAAAATGGAGAGAGGGGCTAAAAATTGTCGGAGGGGTAAAAAGTGGGGGGGGAGGGTTAAGGGGCATTTGGCCCTTGGAGATTTGATCATTGATGACGAATGGTTGTCGTATCATTGCCTAAAATGTATATGACTTTTTGAAGTAGCTCCAATAGTGTACCCACTATGGGCGTCGTCAAATCCATAACCCCCTCACTACTGGATTTCTTTTTTTCTTACTTTTTATCTTAGATCATTACGCAATCTGTTTCGTAATTGCTCAGGAAACGAAAATCACCTTGTCCAATTTTTTCAGAGTTTCAGTAAACCTCAATTTACCTTAGGTAAAGGTTCTTTATACGGTCCAATGCACTAGTCAAGGCTAGACGGTGACGTTCACGAACGCCTGGCTTTGATAGAGGTCCGAAATTTCTCAAAAGCAGCCTGGCCTTCATAGAATTCGTTGGCCTTCAAAAGTACCTTGGAGAGACGCCAAGGAACTGGCATCAAGCAAATTCATTATAAGCATTCTACTGACAATGTTTGCTGACCACTTACCTCTGGGCCTTTGGTTTACCTAACTAAAGGTTCCGATAAGAGTGGCCTTAACTTCGTGAGGCAGATGGAAGCCCACCTTAGGATCCTCATTATCCAGGTGAATCATTGCTCTAATCAGAATCCAGGACTAGTTTTCATTAAGTTTAAATTGAAGAAATGAAGTCGCGTTCGCCTGCAAGCCAAGTGGACATTATCGGTCATGTATCAATCATAAAACTTAGTCAACGGTGTACGATTCTAGAGGACTTTCCCCAATAGGCTAATCCCAGACAGCATGAAAATATCTCTTGGGTTTTGCCTAGACTGACGACAGAGACTCAAAGGTTGACACATGGGATGGCAGGGGCAGAAAACTCTGATGAAAAATTCTCCCACCGCCCCTTGGAAAATTCTACCGGGAAAACATTCTCTCCTTGCTGAAGATTTCCCTTAGACAATCGCCTCTGGAAACTTATATTTGCTTTAACTTGAATGTTTTTAATTTTTGTTTAATTTCTGAGATTTTTTCAAATCACACCATGGATTCAACCCCCCCCCCCCCTATTCCGTGATGAATTTTACCCGAAAAATTGCCCAGCCCGCCGAGAAAAATTTCCATAGAAAAATGAAAAGATTTACAGTCTTTATAAACCACCTCTAGCGGTAATAATATAATTTTGCGTACATAATTTGTAATAAATAATTTATTATAAATAATTAAAACACTAATTAAGATGAGTATTAACTAATAAATGAAATGAATATTAATTAGTTACTACTACTAATACCACTACTAACAACTCACTGCTGCACCAAACCACCCGAGGCCAAAACAGCTACGCACATTCCTCCATTCCTGTCTCTTCAAAGCCTCCCTCTTTACACCCTTCGAGGAAGTTTCCATTTCCCTTCAATTATTCTGTACAACATCTTCCCACCCCATCTGCGGACGACCTTTTTTCCGTTTAGCCCTAGATGGTTGGCTGAAAAGGACAATTTTTGAAAATCTGTCAACATTCATCCGCAGAACATACCCTAGCCATCTCAACCTTTCTCTTATTATAGCTCTAGAAAGTGGGAATGAATTACACTTTTTGTACAGCCTACTGTTTGAAATATGGTCAGTGAGTCGGGTACCCAAAACAATTCGTAGGCTATTTCTCTGGGAAATATCTAGCAAATCTTACTCTGTTTTTCGGAGTGCCCATGCTTCAGAACTATATCTGACCGCTGTCATCACTATAGCTTCAAATATTTTAATCTTGGTTCGTTGACCTATCTTCCTATTCTTCCAATCTTTTTTCAACTGTAAAAAAAACACCGTGATTCTTAGCTATTCTGCTTATAAAATTTTCATGGGACCCACCGTCTTTAGTAATAATGGTACCAAGGTAAGTGAAGCTGTCCACTTTATCGATCAGTAGGGAAGCATATTGACATTTGAACGGGGCCCCTCTTCTGCCATCTACAACCAGTCTAACTGTAAAAGATCACGTGTCACTTTCTAGGCCTTTTTGATGGTTATATTGTTTGTTGGTTACGAGTGTTATGTTATGTTGTTGTTGTTTCATGGTTATTTGGTTTGATGTTATGTTATATTGATGTTATGTTATGTTGCTATGTTATGTTGTTATGTTATGTTATGTTGCTGGTTATGTTGTTTCTTGGTTATGTTATGTTTGTTAGTTATGATTGTTATGTTGATGTTGTTTCATGATTTTGTTGATGGTTATGCTGTTTGTTTGTTTTGTTGTTTGATGGTTATGTGGTTTAATGCTATGTTATTTTGACGGTTATGTTATGTTATATTATGTTATGTTGATGCTGTTTCTTAGTTATGTTGTTACTTGGTTATGTTATGTTTGTTGGTTATGTTATGTTGTTCGATTTTTCTATGCGTATTGAATCCGAACAGAAGTTTACAACACTGCCAGATAAGAGCGAGTCTAACGGTACAGGATCACGTGTCTCTTTCTAGGCCAATCAGGGAGTCGGAAATACGAACGGGACAAGATTGCTGTGAATATAAGGAAGGATTTTTGCTATAGTTGCTATTATTCTGAGAATCGAATTCAAGGAGTGAGAACAGTTTGACTTTATTCATTGAGATATATTTTCATTATTGAGTGAAATGTTTACACTTTGAGTATGAAAGCAGCAATTGAGAGGAGTTGAAAGCAGCAGCAGCTGCAGCAGAAATGATGCAAGAGCACCAAACATTGCAGTAGAAATCACGAGAGGATCACGGCTTTATATTGAATGAGATGAAGTATATGCAAGATGAGTGTTATCTTTGAGCAAATTTGAAATGTAGGATTAATTATGCTTCGCTGCAAAAGTTGATTTAGCACATGTGAGTAGACTTCAATATGCTTTAAATGCAATGTCGAAGCATATAGAGGACAATAAGTTATATCGATAATTGTGTATGTACAATATATATTATTGTTGTAATTATACACGCTCAATAAAATTGTTTCGAAATTAAAAAAGTTCCCTTTCTTTTTGTTAGATTTTAGGTTATCGAATATTCTTTAAGTAGAATGAATCATGGTTAGTCTAGAGTCAGCAATGAAAGTGCTAGGATTAAAAAATGAATAAATTTGAGAAAGAGAGAATTAGGTCGAATCTTGTGATTATGGAAAAACATTTGATTTTGGATGACGATTTTCCCGAGTTATCACTTCAACGGAAGATATTCTCACATGGAACACTTGACAATATTATGGGGAATGATTCTCCCCCATTGGACTATTGTATGAAGCTTTTACGACGTGACTGAAATGCTTTTACTCAATTTATTGATATATTAATTGAAACAAAGCAGAATAATATCGAGGATATACTTTTGAAAACATTGCCATAGATTCTATGTAGATGGCTCCTCCTTTGGAAGAGGTTATGTAACGTCACAGAGTAATTCCTCTCCCACCCTCCTCTGAATTTATCGATTGTGGATCAGTTTCTTTTTAGCAGTGAGAGAGTCGGACATCGGAAACCAAAAAAATGTTCTATACATGTCCACTACGTATGTATACTCTTGGAAGTTGGTCATCATGTAAGAATTGTACAATTATTGATGACTATAATCAAAAGTACATATTATGCAATCCATGTAAATATAATAGAGGCTATAGAGTACAAATTAAAGGCTGTAATTAATGTCTTGCATGGATTTGTGACTCTCACCCTAGAGGGCAACTATACTCCAATTGTCACTATGACAAATGTGATCAGTGGGAGAATATTTATCCCGGTATGTTTAAATAGAACCCCAAACATGATTTTAGTTTGTTTCTACGAGATTAATATCGTCGTGGTTTTAAGTTATTTTGGGAGGAAAAATCAGGTCTACGATTCAACTGTTGGGGTAACAAGACAAATTGGTTTCTACGTCATCATTTTGACAACACTGCCTTTTATGACTATAAGCCCAGTGATTTTTATTTGGGAGTTACCGAAAGTGATTCATCATTTGAAAACACTGTATGTAATATTGCTTCAAATAGAGAAATTGAAAAACGTGTATTTCATATAGTGTGTCTTACATTTGTCTTATTTTATGTTTCGTTTGAATAACTATCTTGGCGTAGGAGGGATTCATAATCCTAATTTGTTATAAACCTTAGTTTCTTTTTTAACCATTATTTATTCTATTTTTTTAATTAGCCTTTTTTATACAGTCGGCTTAGAAACATAACTAAAGAAAATACGTAAAAGAAGTCTAAATATTGAACATTTTAAATTCTGGAAAAGGGGAAAAGGTTATGCATAGAGAGAACATTTTCAGACCTACGGTAAAAATGATCTGTCTTAATCATAGCTATTCCCAACGGTTCTTTGATTTTAAATTTCAAAACTAGTTCAGTGTCGCAAAAAAAATCAAAACTGAAACACCTAGTAAAAACATACAATATTAAAAAGAGAAAACACGAATTGAAGAAAAATCGCAGATTTTATCCAGTTCGTTCAATTGTTTTTTTTAAAGAAAAATTATGATTAATTCTTTTAGTCTTGTGGCTATTTTTGAAGTAGTACTCAAAGCTCAGGTGAGTTTAAGAGAATCCTTTTCGATAAGATATAAGAATAAAAAAACGAGGCTTACTGCATGATATTTAAGAATAAATAATAAATAAACCACCATTTTCCAGACAGGGTCTAATATAAGAACAATAAATTATTTTAAGGTTTTGAATTGATATGGAGAACCGTTTGAGAAGGGAGAAAGATTTAAGGAGAAAACTACCTAACTTAAATAAGTGGGAAATGTGGGAGTTCCATTTAAGGTCGTTGTGCAACTGCACACCAAGCAGTTTAACAGTATTTAGATTTGGTATGCAAAGGTAATTATTGATAGGGGGCATATTTTTAAAAAAAGAAAATAACCTGAAACTGCATTTGGGTATGCTTAAGTTTGAGTTTAACATTGACAAGATTATTCCTTAAATTGTTAATTAGTGAATCGAGTGTAACATTCAAAGTTTTAGATGTTTGACAAAGGTTCAGTAATGTCAAATCATCCGCAAATTTAAAAGAGTTGTCAAAACTTGGTAAAACACTATTAAAAACTATTAAAAATGTTAAAGGACCTAACTTATTCCTTGAAGTGCTCCACAGGAAATCCCCGTTGGAAAACCTGATGAATCCCCATTAGGGAGGACTACACATTGCTCACGGCCAGACAAAAAACTAGCTAACATACGTAAAACAAAATCTCTTGCACCTAAAGCCCTTGTATTATCTATAACTGTCTGATGATCCAAATTGTCGAAGGCTTTGCTAATATCAGCAAAAACAGCCTCAACGTAGGAACTATTCAACTCAAGATGTTTGAAAATAGCTTCAAGTATATAAATTAAGCAATGCCTGGTGCTATGATTCGGCCTAAAGCCAAACTGATTTGGGTTGATTTTATCATGGTTCAAACATCAGATAATAAAAAATCCGAGGTTCACACAAACCCATTTTTTCACTTTGATATTGTTACTTTGATATCAGTTTTGTTACTTTGATGAATATTTGATTTATTTTTTTCAAGTTTGATTTTGAAATAAGGAAGTTTTAAAAACATTAAATTTTTTTGCAATCAAAAACGAACAAAAATTAATTAAAAAAAAAAACTTTCCGAAAAATAAGTTAAATAAGTTAAATTGTCAGAAATCATATAGCGTATACCTAAGGGTGCGCAGCAGATATCGTGCAATTATGCCACAAATACCATAAATATCCCCAGGGTTGTGGGGACAGTGCCCGAAGACGTTTAAAGGGGGCTGGGTAGTGGCTTTAGGATCCATGGCTTGAGAAGGGGCTAGGGAACCCACTTTGATCAAATCTTCCATTTTGATTTTTTTGCTAATATTTGAATTGGAAGGGGGTGTTCCCTGGTCGACACCAACTCTAAAGACGGCTCTTAATGTGCCACACGTCCCAGGTGGTACTAAGTAGGAGCAACTTAACAAGTCACTAATTTCAATGTTCAGGAAACTAATAAAGTAATTTAGATAACACTTTTGTCCATTCCTTGGGACACGATAAAATTATTATGAACTAAAATTGCTACGGTTGTAAAAAGGAAATCTAAGGACAGGAAGTTATTAAACTGAAAATTCTGTCATTTCTTAAGATGGTTGGGGGGGGGGGGGGTCTGGTGGGATTTTTTGGGCTGAAGTTTTCCGTGGGGTGAATTTTTCACACAAAGAATTTTCAAAGGTCTATGTTCAGGGTGAATTCACCTAGTACCAATGTTAAAACTTCTGCTACTCTTCTAAAGAGTCAAATGTATAGAACAATTCAGCAATTAATATGTTGACGATTGCTGCAAAAACATTTCTTTTTAATAATTAAAAGCTTATGGCAATTTAAATTTCAATTCTAATTAAGATACATTAAATTCAAATTTATTATGCATAAATTTGCATTTTTTTTTTCATTTTTTACAAAAATGAATAAAAACTGTACAGAGATTAAATTTAAAAAAAAATCAATAAAAGTAAAGACTGAAAATATGTCTAAAGTAGATTCGTTTTACAAACTCTAAAATGTATTTCATAGAAAACAATATGTATTGTGAACAGTTTAGTTTATTTTTATGTCTATGTCTAGGATTATTTTTGAGGGAGAGGCTATGATTTTTGAAAGGGGCGTCAACAAAAAAAAAACTTTACGAAACCCATCAAAATCTATTTATAACCATTTTGTAGTTTTTTTATGAGTAGAATCGAACATTTAAGCGAAGGGTGAGGGGGGGGGGGGGAGGGCTGAAGAACAGTAAAGCCCATCATTCTGGACGAATTTTTTGGGTGTTTTGTTCAAGGGGGGGGTACAAAAGCTTTACAAAACGCATCAGATTTAGCTTATTTGCATTTTGTAGCCTTTTTAAGAGTAGAATTCAACCTTTAGGCGATAGGGAGCAGGGGTGAGCTCAAGCCAGGTAAGCCCTTTACTCTGGATACGACCTTGAGTTTTATTTGACAAAAAGTCCATTTTTATTTCTCTGTCACTTTGAAATTGCTTAAAATATATACTTTCAGTAAAGCACGAATGATATTCTCACTGTAATTGGAGTGCAAGGGAGAAAACTTCCCCTTTCATATATCTAGTAAAAACATTTTAAACAAGTAAAAGCAAAATGAAAACATTTTTAATTTTTTCTATTGTTTTCAGTAAAGCGAAAATTATGTTCTGGTCTTGAGAAGGCATGGGGGTTGTCAGCTTTACTCATGTTAATTTTGCTCATTTTCAGTTTGACTCGGTCATTTATTATAATTTTTGTTCGTTTTGAGTTCCATTTATTTATTGATGGTGATTTGTGCTGATTTTACACTTGGAAGACGACTTTCTGGTTCATTTTGTCTAGTAATTTTTGTTTGTTTTGAGTTTTAGTTGAATATTAGTTTTATTTTTGCGTAGAATATAAGTTTATTATTGGTTTCATTTTTATTAAGTTGTTTCTATTAACTTTTTTGCTGATTAATCATTATAATGTCTGTTATTTTTTTTAATCTGCTTTAGACATAATTTCGCCTTTTACTTTTGTTAAGAAAAACTTGTTTTTGATTTATTTAATAGCTTAATAGAATAAGCTATACAACTTAGTAAAGGGGGTAATATATCTCAATTACAGAGGAACCACAGCGTCCATGAGTTACTGCAGCCCAAAGGTCAGAATAAGAAAACATTTAGATGACTTTTTTAACGCCTATTTTCTTATTTATCTTTCTTTTATTTTTACACAGATAGGAAAAGGCTCAGAATTCCCAAATCCTTAAAAAAACACTCACAAAAAAAGCAAACAATCAAGCACAATTCAAGGTATAAAATGAGCTATAAATGCCGTTAATGGCTAATAGTGTCATAGAGCTAGAAAAAAGTAAAATTATATCATTACTGGAATATTTTTTTGTTTAATCACTATTGGCTGTGGTTTTAACAATCTGTGTGGAACAATCATCTTGTAACAATCTGATGTAAATTCAAAAGTCAATCAAGCCCAAAACCAGAATTTTTCTTGTTTACAAAAGGACTTAAGAAGACAGGGTGTTTGTAAGTGCATTGATAGAAGGGTTTAGTGAAATCCCCCTAAAGAATTGAATATAGCAGTCATTACCAAACAATGTTTTTGATTTTTGCATTAATTTTTTTTTTGTAAAAGAATATAACTCGGACCATCTGAATTCTGGAGTTAGTCAAGTGGTTGCATGCTAAATTCCAAAAAAAATAAAAAATCAAACTAGACAGATTTTTTTTTCAATGGCGTATGAAAGGATCATTGCAGAAAGATTGACTGTTCGACGCATTAGTAAACTTTCAAGATCGGAATACAGAAAATTAATTGTTTTTGACAATATGCACTAAAACAAAATTCAGATTTCATCTATAATTTTAGGTGCAAAAATTAAGTGCGCGAAGGCTAACGTGAAAATTACAGAAAAATATCTCTCGTCGGCTAGTTGCTGGCCAATCAAAATGATGCCTGAGCTGCTGATCCTGTCTCCTCCTTTTCTGTACAAAGGTTTGGTCGTCTATTGCTCGCAATCCTTGATGAATGTGACGGAGTTACCCTTGATTTATATACCCAGACGATGCCATCTACAAAAGAACAGAATTGAAATACCAAGTTTTATAGTAAATAATTAATACTAAATAGTAATAATAAATAGTAATAATAAATAGTAAATAATAAATAGTAATAGAACCAAGCCTCAGTTGTAATTGCACTAGCCAGATAAGAAAGATATGTATCAGGAATTTAATCTTTATACCTGGAGCCTCTTTTCTCAATCCTCGTTCTTCAAGGTTTGTAAGATTTACTCGTATAATTTGCCACCTTCGTGGTCGCCATCTAACAGTAAAAAAAAGCCCCAAAGAATAACTTACAAAAATAACAAAAATGAACACACTAACTCATAGACTAAGTTTACCCAGTAAGGGTAGGTTTGAAGTATTAAAAGGTAGGTAGTGAAGGGAACACCCACGTCACCTGAAATCTTTTATAACTATTTTTTTATTATTTAATTAACGATTTCCATATAATTCGTCTTTTTCAGTGAATATGTGAAGTTTTTCCTTCTTGAAGGCACTCTCTCACTACTGAAATAACATCTTGCATGCAAGCCAACACTTAGAATAGAATAATAGTGTAAATACATATTTAGAATGTGAAAATGTTCTAATGTAATTTCTATTTCATTTTGAGTGACCAGAGTATAAACAGAAGATAGCGGCTGAGCAAAATTATGCTTTAATTTCCTGTCTCACCTCAAAATACTTCATGTGCCCATAGAAATTTTCTCCAGCAGAATTATAATGTTATTTTTTTTACAATGCTTGAAATGAAAAGAGAAAAAAACTATAAGACCGCAAAACTACGTAAATACAAGACAATAAAAAAAAATGGTATAAGCCTTATCAACAGCGAAATACTGCAAATTTCGCCCATTAGAATCCATTTTATTATTGCTATCTGAATAACGAGTGTTTTTCAATGAAAGTAAAGAGTAAAATTAAAACTTAAAACGAACACAACGGACTTAAAACTCAAAACACGAAAATTATTCCGATATGAGAAGACCTCCCAGTCATCAGCTCCCTCTCTATCTACGCTAAAATTTTACAGTGCTTTAATACTATTGCTTATCACGCTTACCAGCATTTAATTAAAAAAAGTTTTTTTTTTAATTTGTAAGAAGCTTATTATTCTAATTGAAATTTCCATGTATATCAGGAGTCATTCTTAAAGGAACAAAAACTCGAACTTTAGCGCAAAGAATGACTGAGAGGTACTGAGGAGGGAGAGACCCCCTCCTATACGTAATCATTTCTGTTGGTTGTGAGTTTTAATGTTGCCCCTTACTTTTGATTGAAAAAACGTGTTTTTTTAATTCAATTCCAGTTTAAATACCTTTGCGTTTGAGTAGTCCTGAAATCTTTTATAACTATTTTTTTATTATTTAATTAACGATTTCCATATAATTCGTCTTTTTCAGTGAATATGTGAAGTTTTTCCTTCTTGAAGGCACTCTCTCACTACTGAAATAACATCTTGCATGCAAGCCAACACTTAGAATAGAATAATAGTGTAAATACATATTTAGAATGTGAAAATGTTCTAATGTAATTTCTATTTCATTTTGAGTGACCAGAGTATAAACAGAAGATAGCGGCTGAGCAAAATTATGCTTTAATTTCCTGTCTCACCTCAAAATACTTCATGTGCCCATAGAAATTTTCTCCAGCAGAATTATAATGTTATTTTTTTTACAATGCTTGAAATGAAAAGAGAAAAAAACTATAAGACCGCAAAACTACGTAAATACAAGACAATAAAAAAAAATGGTATAAGCCTTATCAACAGCGAAATACTGCAAATTTCGCCCATTAGAATCCATTTTATTATTGCTATCTGAATAACGAGTGTTTTTCAATGAAAGTAAAGAGTAAAATTAAAACTTAAAACGAACACAACGGACTTAAAACTCAAAAACACGAAAATTATTCCGATATGAGAAGACCTCCCAGTCATCAGCTCCCTCTCTATCTACGCTAAAATTTTACAGTGCTTTAATACTATTGCTTATCACGCTTACCAGCATTTAATTAAAAAAAGTTTTTTTTTTAATTTGTAAGAAGCTTATTATTCTAATTGAAATTTCCATGTATATCAGGAGTCATTCTTAAAGGAACAAAAACTCGAACTTTAGCGCAAAGAATGACTGAGAGGTACTGAGGAGGGAGAGACCCCCTCCTATACGTAATCATTTCTGTTGGTTGTGAGTTTTAATGTTGCCCCTTACTTTTGATTGAAAAAACGTGTTTTTTTAATTCAATTCCAGTTTAAATACCTTTGCGTTTGAGTAGTCCTTCTTAAAGAATTGGAAAAAGAAGTCAAACTTCAACGTAGCGGGTTGAGGGGGGGGGAGCCCCTCTGATATACTGAACAATTTGAGTTTGTTTTGAGATTTAATGTAGCCTTTTGCTTCCATGAGAGAAAACTTGTATTCTTTTTCATTTCCTCATAGTATTGCCTGGGAAATCCTAAGTAATAGGAGGTTTACCGCCTTAAAATCCGACTCTTTAAATCAAAATTTTACTTTTTCACAGTAAAGCTTTAACAGAAAAAGCTCATTTGGCGTGTTTGCTTTTCGAATAAGAGTTCAGCTATCCAAAATTAACAATCATCTCTGCGACATGAGGAAGGCTTTGCCACCCCTAAGACCTTACGGTGGTCGGCATTTACCCCCCCCCCCCCGGGGATTACCCCCCGGTGATTACCCCCTGATCCACCTCCCACCCCCCGCGGCGTAAAATACCCCCCAGAATATACCCCCCTCCCCCACGAAAAATACCCCCCGTGGAAAATGAGGCTTTCCAAATTTGAAAGTTTTAATTCCGTAGAGGGAAGGGATTTTGGTACTTGTGTATTATGCGCCATTCACTCAAGTTTAGGCTGTGTAAAATTCGAGAACTCACCAGTTTTTTCGTTAGTTTTTTCTTTACTTTAGAAATAAATTTGGGCTATAGATTTGCATTTTAGGGTGAGGGGGAGGGGTAAAGTATAGTGGGTCTGCATGCAAAATGTATTTGGTACAAGTATTCTACATACTAGATACATGGATAGAGAAGTGTATTTTAAAGCCAAATATAAGGCCATGAACATAGTAAAATAACATAAACTTTGATGAGTGATCATCATAAAACACTTAAATGAAACACTACATTAACCTAATAATAGTAGGCTTACTGAATGCTTAAAAAAACGACAATTAAAATAAAAACACTTAAAACTCGGAAAAAACTTAAATGAAACATTACATTTACATTATACTGGGAATTTTTTTTCTTTAGTTAACAAAATTTCCAGATACCTCGCTATTCTTCTGTAATTGTTTAGTGGCTATATACCTAGAAAGAATTATTTTCTGGCTTCAAACGGTTCAAATACTTTACTCCCCCGGTAAATACCCCCCCCCCCCCCGGTAAATATCCCCCCGGTAGAAAAGAAGGCTTTCAAAATTTAAGAATTTTATTTGAGTTTATTTTTTCAATTTCCGTAGGGGAAAGGAGTTTTGGTACTTGTGTATTATGGGCAACTCGCTCTAGTTTACGCTGTTTAAAACTCGAGAAAAAAAAAAACGGTTTCTTCGTTAGTTTTTTTCAGCTTAGCGCGAGACTAGACAAAGACAAGTGACTGAATATATGGGAAATATTTAATTTCAGCTATATATTTGTACATAAGGGGGGAGGGGTAAAGTATTTGGACAGTTTGAAGTCAGAAAACAGTTCTTTCTAAGTATTACCACTAAAATATAAGACTGCACCCCTTTTTGGGAAAGTTTAATTCTTAGGTCGAAAATTGCACAAACTTTCATATGTTAAAAGTTTTTCATGAACAGCTTTGAAACATTTTGCACATTTAAAATCAGCATAAAGAGTAAATATCTAATATGAAGCGGGAGTCTGAAACATCATATATGATTTATAGGGTCATCATTTCCAAGGTTCTCAACAAGGCCATAGCCAGGGGATGCTCGTTTTGACCTCACCCTCTCCACCAAAACTCGGAGAAACGCAACAAAAATGCATATGAAACAAATTGCTGATGCGCTTTTTAAAATTTTTCGTAAACCCATCCAGAAAACAACCCCATCCTCAAATGAAATCTTGGATACGTCATTGGTTCTCAGTGTGACTTTTTTTTTTTTTTTACACTGACGACAGTACGGGATCAACACCTCTAAAAAAGGGGATATATTAATCAACGTGCATAAATAGTAAAACCATAAATATTACAATTTAAGTTTCAGTGAAAATAACACTCTTTGTTGGCAATTTTCCTCTCCCCCGACCGTTTTATTGGTAACGCCCGCGATTGCTGGTGGTTCTCGTTCCATTTCAAAGTGGATAAAAACGAATCGCCTTGTAACAATAGCCTTCACCCTCTTATCAAATTCTCCAACGGCGCTAATGATGCCCCTCATCCCTCCAACATCCTTCCTTCGTAAGAGCTGATCCACAATTACGTATCATTGCAAATAACTTCAGGATACAAAAAACTGAATGCACTTAGTTAAATAAAACTTTAAGATAGATGTCTATATTAAGTGTTCATCTTGGATAATATTACTTTTTAGAATGCGCCACCGTGCGGCATTATTTCTTCCAAAACTGGGAAGCTCAAAGTATAGTTTTCCAATACTTTTAAAACGATTGACCGAAGTTTTTCAATTAATATCCACTCTGTTATCTTTGAAGTGTAATTGTAGTTTTATGCAAAAAAAAGAAAAATAAATGGCAGAAAATGCCACTTTGCTAAGGTCCAATCGTCTTAGCTACTTGAAAAGGCACTAGACCATACAATTTTTGTTCAAATCAGCCTTTTCCCGATTTTCTAGGATTACTGGTTTGATGCAGTCATCTCTTGGGAAAAAAAAACAAAAACAAATAGACATGCGTCCGTGGTTTTCTTTTAAAAAAAGCAAAATTCCACATTTCTCTAGATTAGAGCTTGAAATCCGTGTAATTAGGTTCTCTGATACGCTGAAATTAATGGTACAGTTTTCATCAAAATCACCTGCCCTTTTAAGGATATTTTCTCCCTTTTTGAAAACATTGCAAATTTTCTAGAACCCGTAGCTTCTGATTGCTTTAAACTTCACTGTGCGAAGCCTTAAACCTGATGAATATTATGTATTTGGAATCAAACAGTTCCTGGTAAGGAGGTAAAAAATATCTTGGTTGAAGCAGTTTGAAAGAGTTTAGTGATTAAGAACTGTTTAATAGTCAGTGACACAAAAAAAAACATTTTCGATTACAAGTAATGCATCAAAATAATCTGCCTTTTAAGCTAATTCCAAATATGTAAGAATCGTTAAGTCTTAAGATCTTCATCAAAAGCTACGAGTCTGAGAAAATGTATCTGACTTTGAAAGCGGGTACCCCCTCTACTCCCCTCCCTAAGGCCATCTATCCATTGAATTCCCACTGTTTCGAATCACTTTTTCCCAACATTCCCCAGTGTATCTAGCTACTAAGCTATGAAATTTTCTCTTTTCCCATATTATTTAAATTTGCTTACAGTTACTTTGTTTGTATTTTTGCTTTTTGTCCCTTTTCTGTTATATTTTTCTTACTCCCTTACTCTTACTCCCTTTTCTGTTTTAAGTTTTGTCACTTTTCTGTTATATGTTGATGTATTGATCTATTTTATATTAGGTGTTGTTTTTCCCGAATTTACAATTTTGTTGTAGTGATTAAGCCCCCTAAAAGCTTAGCCTTTGGGGCTGCAATATCCACCGTATGTGTTTTCTCTTCTGTTTTACTCTTGTTTGTATATCGTTGCATTAGAGTTAGAGTTTATAGTATTAAATAATTGAAATGAAATGAAGTCACTAACTTAAACTACCCTATAAAAATTGGCATATCAGAAAACCTTCACCAAGCTCATAGGACTCTCCAAGAGGATGTGAAAACTTCTGTTTCACACATAATTTTTTTTGTAATTTATAAGAGTTGTCTCATATTTTACTCTGACTAGCTAATTATAAAAAAAATACAGTTGGAATTTAAATGCAAATTGGCTTACAAATTCATTCGGGATGGTTAAAACTTTTGGAAAAACCCTTTTTGACAAAAAAATTGTCATATATTTTTGAATTCATAATATTTCTCCGTCCATGTCCTGCAAAGCTTTTGTTCTTCCAGGTAAAGTGGTGGGTATAAACCTCCCTCCAGTGCTATGAAAAAGATTATATATGAGAGATCATCTTAGTCTACGTACAAATGTAAAATTGCAAAGACAGATGCATCGCCATCAGGGCTGATAAAAGGGAGGGGGTTTAACCAGTGCAAGCTAATTGGGGTGCCGTGACAAGCTTCTATGGGTACCGCGTTTAGAGTGGCAGCAAGGGCAGTATTTTTAGAGCGAATGCGTTAGTCATTGGGTAGCTCAGGTAAAAACAAAATCAAGGGTGAAAGGGCGAGAAGATAATTACTTTCCAGGAGTCTGGAACTTGGAAATAGTTCAGGTTGCCAAATTATCCGCGGGAGAAATTTCGGTGGTTTATTCTTAAGAAATTTGCTTTCTGGAATGAAAGCATTAATGTAATGTTAAGATTATTTTTGCATCGAAAGGAAGCCAAGATTTTTGAATGCTAAAATCCAAAACCTGTGCTACAAAGAAGGAAAAATACAATTACAAGGGTGTTTTTTTCCAAAGGCCTGTAGTAGCTGTATTTATATTTGTAATTATTATTATGTTATTAGTAAGATTATTATTCATACAGAATTAACTCTGCTCACCTAATAAAATGAAAACAATATAAACAGATAAAAGAAAATAGGTAGAAATAGCCAATGGAAAAAAAGACAATACAAAATTAAAATAATTTAAAAGTGTGCAGGAATGTCTTAGACATGCTTGCTATAATCTATGTCCAGTCTGAAGTCAATCTTAAAATTAAAGTATAGATGATAATTATGCATATAATAAAAGTAATATAATCAAAAAGGCAAGAAAGGAATATAATAATAAAAAAATTAGAAAAAAAATTCAAAATAATATGAAAACCAAAGTAAATTAGAACAAAAGCATGAAATAAAATAGATGCCTTAGACATACTTGGTGTCATTTATTTTCACTCCGAAGTCAACTACACCTCCGGATTTAAGAACTTCTCCATCATCATCAATTTCTCTGTATAACAGCTTTAAAGTCTGTCCAGTCCGCAGTTCGATTTGCTCTTCCCCTGTTTCGGAATAAAGAGAAAAGACCACAGATTCGGAATTTTGTTGTGGCCGAAGCGTAACTATTATACTTAAGTCTTCCGGTACACCATCTGAAACGGTATGGTAATACTTAGTTAAGTAATTGATTCGATAGTTAGCCTATTATTCTTAAATTATTTACATTTAGTAAAAAAATTTTGAAGTTTTCAATAATCCAAGAATGATTGTTTAAAATAAGTCATTTACAACTAATCTAAAACTATTCTATCAAGGCGATAAAGGGTGCACAAAATCATCTAGCAACTTGGAGATAAGGGTCAAATATGTATATATTTTTGTTGTTTTTTCGTTAATATTATTATGATTTTACCTGTATTGCTATTATACTTTTTGGCTTCCATCACAGCAGCTCTATTTTGGCTTATTCATATTTCTCAGGTTTACTTTACAGGCCATGGACCCTCTGCGAGGATTATTGCCTCGTATTTGTCTGGTTTTTGCTTTTTGAAATATCTTATCTTATTCCACCATAAGTAGGAGAGGGTTAATCTCTTTTCGTCCTGATTTCAACAATAATCCCTCCTATAAATTCACATATAATATTCCATATTTTTATAACAGTCGCGTGTTATACGCATAGCGGAAGCTAACCAAATCTGCTGTATATATAAGAAGCTGTGTGGGGTACGTAAATCCACTTGGCTTATTTCAAAATGTATTAAATGTCATCATTTTGTAACAAGCCTAATGATGCCTAATGAGCCTTTGAAGCCTAATGAGCCTTTATTTTTAAAAGAAAAAAAAATATGAGCTTAAGGTTTATGTTGACTGGAAGTGGTAGCTAAACAATTTTCAATAGATGACGGTGAAACCCTTTGTTAAGTCATGTGATTCCATTGACCAGATGTAAAGAGAAAGAGACTATGTTAAGTGCGGAACATGCTAACTTGTGATATGACAAAAATTGCAACTTGCAGAAAAAGTACAAGAAATTTAACCCAGAGGCTGCTTAGTCCCATCGTTTTATCTTCACATTTTTTTGTAAGCTTTTAGCAATTTATTCAACATAAAAAAGACAGTGTAATTTTCGAAAACATTATTTGGGTAAAACTTAATCTTATCTATTTAAGTATACCAAAAATGTCACCATACATCGAAACTTTAGGACTGTTGGGCTGAAAAAAATTAGTTTTCAAACTAAACTGTAAAGTGACATAAAGACTCAAGAAGAACAAAATACGCCTTTCGCAGTGACTTCTAGGTTTTCAAATGTCACATTTCAGTAATTACTTTGAGCCTTGGAATGCAGTTAAATTCCTTGAAGTGTTGTACTAAACTGGTTTTCAGAGTACTACTTGGATTATAGTAATTCAAAAACCATTAAAACCAACACAACTGGACTTGTTGGACTAGCACTTTGAAAAGCAACATCACGCTTCCCTTACCCTTTTATTCTACCTGACAAACCCCTTAATATCTGGAGAGATTTGATCCAAATTTGAATTATATGTTGTGTTCAAAATAGTCAAAAAATAAAGTAAGAGACTACTGAGATAGCATTTTCCCTACAGGTCCTGGGAGTAGGACAATAAATAATGCAGAATAATAATTTTTCAAGAGTTTATTTTACATGGGAAAGGAGACAATTGTTCAGTATGTCAGAGACTAATAAGTGTATTAAGTTGAAACTTTCAAGAAGTGTTGAACTAATCAAAAGACACTATGTGCATATAAGTTGTGAAAAGAGAGTATCTGCAAAATATCATAAACGGTCAGGTGGTATTCAGTTAAAACTTTCAAGGAATAATGAGGGGTATATTGAACGAAATCGAATAGTCAAAAGAGTGTATTTGAAAAATACCAGAAACAGCTTAGGGTAGTAAGTTTAAACTTTTAGGGAATGCTGAGCGACCTATTGAATTTAAGTGACCTATCTGCAATTTAACAGAAATGAAGACTTGAAACTTCTGGGGAGTGTTAAGATGGACGTTTAACTGAATCAAAAGACCAAGTGTGTATCCAGGTTGTTAGAAGGTGTATATGCAATATCCCGGAGACAACTAAGTAAAAAGTCAAAACTTTAAGGGAATCTTGAGGGATGTATTGAATTGAATTTACAGACATTATTTGCAAACAGGATGCCAAAAGGCTGAATCTCTAATATTTCAAAAACAACTAAGGACATTAAGTTAAATCTTTCAAGCGATGCTTAACTAGACCAAAAGGCGCTATTTACATCCATATTATCAAAGAGGCATATATGCAATACCTTAGGGATGGGTAAGGGTATTAAGTTGAAAACTTTCAGGATATATTGAAGAAAATACTGAATTAAATAAAAAGCACCATATGCCTTCAAATTGTAAAAGGGGTATGTATACCTGCATTATCTAAAAACCAGTTAAAGGTATTAAGTTGGACATTTCAGGGAGTGCTGAGGAGGACGTTGAACCAAATTCTGGTTGTCAAAAGGTCGCATCTGAAATATCTCCGAAACCAGTAAGAGTATTAAACTATCAAGGAATTGAAACTCTTAAATCAAGAGACACTATATCTATCTACGTCGTTTGAATAGCGTATTTACAACATTTCACTAACGGCGAACGAAATTAAGGAGAAACTTTCCAGGAACAGCTATGGCTATCTGGTTGAAATTTTCAGGGAATAATGGCGGAAAGGTGTTAAACTAAATCAAAAGATACTTTATACTTTCCGGCTGTCATCATGGTGTATTCTCAGAAACTACAAAGGGTGTTAACTTGAAACCTTCAAGCAGTGTTGAGGTGAATGGGTATTGCATTAAATCAGAAGACACTCTGTGCTTCCAGGTTGTCAAAGGGCTTATGTACAAAATTCCAGTAACTGATACGGGTCTTGAAACAGTCAGATGAAGGGTCTACGAAATTTCAGGAATAGCTTTGGTTATTTAGATGAAAAGTTCTTTGAAATACGAAAATGTTGAGTGAATACGAAATCCCAGGAAGAGTCTTGGCTATTTAGATTGAAAGTTCAGGGAATATTGAGGAAGCTATTCAATTAAATTAAAAGACACTAGGGACATCCAGGCTGTCACAAGAACGTAACTGCAATGTCTCAAGAACGGTTAAGGGCATTAAGTTGAAACTTTTAGAGGGTGATATGGGGTGTATTTAGCAATTAATAATGAAAAATTCATCCAGGTTATAAAAGGGTACATATGAAATACTGTTGAAATATTGTTGTTGGATGGAGTTTTGAACTAGGTTAAAAGATACTATTTGCACCCAGGTTTTCAAAGGGCGCTTCCGCAATATATTAGCAACAGTTAAGGGTATTAAGTTGAAAATTTCAGGAAATGTCGAGGAAGGTGTTGAACTAGATAAAAAAAGCATCTATCCAGGTTTTTATAAAATTCCAATCAGCAATATGCCAGGTACGACTATGAGTATGCAGTTGGAAGCGTCAGGACGTGTTGAGGGGTATGTTGAGCAAAATCAAAAGTCACTATGTGTGTTCAGGTTTTTAAAAACGAATGTCTGCAAATTAAGAGTATTAAAGCTAAGGGTATAAAGATGAAACATTTAGGGAATTTTCAGGGCATTAAGAACCGAATCAAAAACTAGTTTTTCTTTCAGGGTTTCAAAAGAGCATATGAGCAATAAACAGAGACAGCTACGGATATTAAGTTGAAAATGTGGGTGAAGATGAACAAAATCAAAAGACAGTATGTGAATCAAGGTTGTCAAAAGGGCTATCTGCAATAGTGCAGGAAGATCACAGGGTAGTCAGTTGAAACTTTCAGACAATGTTGATAGGGATGTTGAACTGAATTCAGAAATACTGCTTATATTCGACTTTTCAAAGGGCTTTCTTTAATATATCAGAAACCGCTAAATGTATTAAGGTGAAAATTTCAAGAATTTTGTAAGAAATGATTAGCTAAATCACAAGATTCAGGTTTTTATAGGTTCCTATCTGTGAAATTCTAAGCACAACCAATAGCATTAATTTCAAAGTTTCAGGTGATATTCAGTGGAGTGTTTAACTAAATCAGAAGACGTCATATGTAAGCTGGCTGTCAAAGAGGTTTATATGCAATGTCAACAATTTAACATTTCAGGGAATATTGGCGTGGTTTTGAACCAAATGTAAAGTGCTTGTTTGTAATATCTCAGAAAGAGCCAAAAACATTAAGTATGAACTTTAAGATAGTGTTGAGGGGATTCTACGCTTAATTAATTGTCACTATATACGTATAGGTTTTAAAAAAGGCACAGCTGCATGTTTTTGGACAAACTAAGGGTTTTAAGATGGAACTTTCAGGAAATGTTGAGGGTAAATTGAACTAAATCAAAAGTGCTTTTGCATTTGGGTTGTCAAAAGGGTATTACAATATACCAGAAACAGCTGAAGATGTTAGGTTAAAAATTTCAAAAAAAAATGAAAAGGTGATGAACTAAGTCAGAAGACACTGAGTGGATCCAGGTTATCAAAAAGGCGTATATCCTGTAGCTCAAGAGAAACTAAGAGTAGCAATACCACGGGGCAGTGAGTTAAAACTTTAAGGCAATGCTGAGCGGGGTGTTGAACTATATTCAAAGATAATACTTGTATCTAGTTTTTTAAAGGTTCTTAAATAATATATGAGGAGCCACTAAGTGCGCTAAGTTGAAAATTCCAGGGAATTTTGAGAGGGTTTTAAACTAAATGAAATGATCAAGGTTGTCGAAAGTGCCTCTGAAATGTTTAAGGCACGACTAAGAATACTCAGTTGAAAGGTGTAGATATTATTGAGGGGATGTTGAGAAAAATCGAGAGACACTATATGGATACAGGTTGTCAGAAGGGTCTACTTGCAATATCTCCGGGACAACTAGGCGTATTGAGTTGGAATTTTCAGGGAATATTAAAGGTGATATGTAACTAAATCAAAAGAGACTATATTGATCCTGGCTCTCAAAAGGGTGTATCTGCAAAATATCAGGGACAGCTATGCGTGTTAAGATGAAAAAAAAATGTCAATACGAACTTTGAAACCAATCAAAAGACAATATGTGCCTCTAGCTTGTCAACACGAACTCTTTTCCATACAATGCCATGCATATGCTAACGCCAAAGTCACAAATAAAAGAGTTTACAGGGTCGGAATTAAAGAGGTCTGAAAGATGCTTCTGATGTAAATCCAATAATTTTTTCAATTTTATTTATAGTTAATCTTTTGAACATTCTCCAAGGAAGATACTTTTGAATATATAATCTATGGATTGGAGCCAAATCAAAAGCTTATTTCAAGGACCATTATAAATCTTCATTTCAATTTGAAAAAAGTTTTTGCAATAATTATGTTGAATACTATCAAAGACAACGCACAGATTACCTTTTGTAATTTAGCGATTTAAATCCGAATTCAATTTTTTTATTTTTATAAATCAAACCTGAATATAATTCTTAATATTTAACAGCAATAAAATTTTGCTATCAAAATTGGTAATCCTGAACTTCTATTAATTTTTAAAAGCTTCCAAAAGAAAAGTATTTCAAGCAAAAGTAAAGAGCCTTATCAAAACCTAGGACAAACAACAATAAAGTCCTTTTGCAGAATTCAACTTCTGCAATTACTTCTGTAATTACAACTTCTGTAAATGACAGGAAATTACTATCAATGAATAAATGACGCCCAAAGTTAACACAAATTAAAACAAATTAATCGCATAAAACATAAGGATAACGAATACTGATATAGATAAACAAGTAAGTCCTTTAACAAGTAAACTAAAATGAATAATAATTAAGTCAAACTTAAGCCCCAAAACAGCTACTAAAACAGGAGTAACATTACTACCCCCTCCCCCCTCCCTTCCAAACCTACGCTTTCAAAAGGTTATTTTGTCATTTGCATTTTACTGAAACCAATAATATTTTAAAAAAAAATAATTTTTACAATTTTAAAACTGAAAGATCTGTCTGTTAAACATAATCTCGAATGGGCAAGAATACCCGGAATTTCTACCCACTGTGTCATTTGCACCCTAATGAAACCAATTATATTAACAAAAATCTTACGGTTATAAACTGAAAGATTAAAACTTTCTGTTAAACATTATGTCGAATGGGTAAGAATTCCAGGAATTAATATTATATTCTCATTTTGTTGATGTTCCGAGAAAGTATACCACGCTGTTAAAACTGCATGTAGTCAATAACATCTATCTGATAAATAGCTTTTAGAAGGCTTAAGGGTCCGGAGGGGGATGTAACCATACTTAATTTATGTTTAATTATGTTACCATAATTAATTATGTTAATTAATTATTTTTTCGAGGAGGCACTTTCTACTTGTTATTAGTTGGCCTTCATTTTTTATTTTAGTTTCTGGTCGTTTTAGGATAGATTTTTTTATTCGTATCAGTATCGGCTATGTTTATGATTGATGTGATTATTTATTCTGATTTCTGTACGTTCTGTCTTTTAGTTTTTCAAAGTAATTTCTTGTCGTTTTAACTTTAAACTATTATTGGCCTTTGTTTGTGCTTGGCTTAGGTTTTAATGAGTATCTTTGCTTTTTTTTGAAAAAAATTCTCTCTCAGAATTTTTTTTTTTTACAAATTTATATTAAGTAAAGGTTTTATTTAAATACGAGGACGAGTAAACACAATAAGTGGTTAAAAATAATGTATAAGTATATAAAATCAGTAATTAACTTGTCTAAATAGCAGTAGAAATAAGTCAGTAGATCCTGCGGGCTTTTAGGCTCAGAGAAAGCGTGAAGAAATGATTAAAACGAAAGAAATTACAAAGGCAAGACTATTCAGGGCTTAAAATCAAAAACTTTGATTAAAAGGAACATTTTCGAGACACTTAACTGCTCTTTTGTTTAATTATTCTGTCATGATGGTTGAATAGATTGGAAATGAAAAACTTTGCACCAATGATGACATAAAAATTGAAAAAGAAAGTGAAATAGGGTTATTACAGTTTATCCTAAGAGGTTTCACCTCCTAAGAGTCATTACTCCCTAAGAGTGAAGAAGGAATTTTATGCTAGATTTTTAATTGTATTAAAAAATAGATTCATATGAAAATAAGATATTTAAAAACATTTAGGGCAAAAATTAGACCCGAATTAAAAAAAAAATGTCGATACGAATTATTTTCCATTTCGGGTAAAAAAATTCAGGGCAAAAATTAAACCCGAATCAGATCCTTGAATGGAGAAGATCTACGTAACAGTCTGTGGGAAGGTATGATGATATTAGTTATGGCCCTTGTTTTTCAGGGCTTCTTGTCCTTCAGTCACAGAAAAAATTGAGAGTAAAATCTTTATGTTAGAAATCTAATTTGGCCCAACATAATTACTACAAATTTCAAAACATTCTAGTATCTCTTACTTTTCAAACGCAGGATTATTGTATTTTGATAATTTTCTTTCTAATTTTTATTGAACCAACCAAGACATTTAACCAGAAAGATTTTACCAGTCCAACCAATGCTTGTCATCAAAGAGCTTACAATCTGATTTTCTTGTATTAAAAAAAGAATCGTTTTTAAGGAATTGTTTGTGAAGTAATTTTACATACAGTTATTACCAGAGGGGATTCGAACAGTTGTTGGCAAATGAATAATAAATGGTGGAAGCAAAATATAAAGAAAATGGAGCAGAAACAGGAATGGTAAAGAGCCAGAAAAAAGAAAATTTTTCTGCAGAAAAAAGCAGAAACATTCTATTTCCCCCCAAATATTTTCTTTTTTAACAAATCTTTTTCAGTAATAAAATTTTAAGAGGTGATAAAAAAAAGTGACATAGTTAGGCTCTTTTCAATAGATTCAGATCACGCGATTAGAAAATATAAATTTCTGGCAGGATGTTTACTTTTTCTCATGCCGTTATTTTTATTCTAATTACAATTCTGAAAAGTATTTTGTTCTGTCACGTCAGGTTTTCAAGATATAAAAAAAACATATATTTTTACTCCCTTTTTGTTGGATTTTTTTCGATGTTTATTTATTTTTACGAAATGCTGAATTTTCCCATCAACCGTCGGTACAGTTCAAGGGCCATAAAGATTTTAATATCCAAATGAAATATAAGGTACAATGTTTTTAGAAAATTTTTGCTCTATAAATTATAAGAATTTTCCATTTTTAAACTTTTCCCCTCTTCAATATTAAGTTCACCTTTCCGTTCACGTTCGATGGCTTCCTACCATGAATATGAACTAGCAGAGAATAGTTTTATGTATGAGGGCTTTGAGACTGGCGATGCATAGCTTCCTTCTTCCGTTAGTAAAATGAGAATGCCTCCTGCCACTTGTGGGCTCTTTTTTTACCCACACTAAGTGCGGTATAGAAATTATAGTAACAGTACGTAAATTTTATGATTTGTACGATTATTCTTTTCCACTTTCTTCTTTTTTTTTCAGTGAAAACAATGGCATCTAGAGGTTACAATAGTTCACTAGATTTTTTTTGCTATGTGAGTGGCTATCTCATAAACAAAACCCATCGGAAGACATTTATAGCTATTTTGAGAAGAGCACATGTGCTATACGTTGATTTGAAGGTAAGACAGTGGTATGTCGTGGCCAGCACATTTCATCTCTTTGACATGCGTATGCGTGGTGTCTCTTTGACACCATGGTCAGTTATTTCTGTTTGACACATTCTGCATTATCACACAAAACTCGTGCACCTTTGAAGTATCTGCTCTATTTCAAAGCCAAATACACATGATCCCGTCACTTTCTCTGTACCAACACTATCTACACAATCAATGGAAAAACGCATGAGAAATGTTCTCCATCTTCTAGAAACAAGTCAGACTCTGTTAAGAAGCTGGTGAAGATGATAATTTGATTAATGATGATGATCCTTGTGTGACACTAACAAAAGGCCTAGCTCAACCGCTAAGTTCATACCTGTAAAAATTTAACTTGCTGTTACCTAGTACAAGACACAACGAACTTGCATAGCTCGTTGAAATTAGTGACAATATGTGTTACTGCAAGGACACCCTCGGTCTTATGTCAAGCCTCGGGGTATAAAACAGCACTGAAGCATGGCAGGGCGACTGTTTAATGACTGCTTCAATGCAAGTTTTGAAGCTGTATTAGTACTAGCTGTATTAGTGAAGCTGTAATTGACATATTTATTGAAAAACACTGTGCTGGAGTAATAAACAAGACGCACCCTCGGTTGAGCTTAGTAGTCAAATCTGCTTCTTGATTTACTGTAGCACAATCATGAATAGTGTTAACAGAACTTAAAATGAATGATCATGTCAAACTTAAAATGAATAGAAATTACCAAAAACTCGAATAGGAGCATCATTTCTTAAGGGGATTATTTTATGTGGCCAAATGATTTAGAATTAATTGGGTAGTCTTGCCAAGACTTGCAAATCTTGAATAAGTGATCCGAATACATCGCAGAAAACTAGGAGTCGACTTCTACTTTCTCTGAAAACTTAGGAAAACCTTGTAAATTTTTTTGTTTTGTATCAGATATAAAGGGTTTCAAATTTAGTGAAACTTCTATCATTAGAAAGTATTTAGTTTTTTCGATTAAATGAAGCTGAAAATATTTTGTATTTTCTGAAAATATGATAACTAGTAACCCGGGAGAGTCCCTTAATGGACCCTTTATCTTTGAGACAGTCAGCCGACGTTGGGGCTCACAAAATGATGTTTAAGGTATCAAATCCTCTTAACATTTTGAAAGAAAGATCGTCATTTGGGATTTAGTGAAAATAATTTGTAATCGCTTAGTACGTTTTTTTTCCTCATTATGAACAATACTACCAAAAAAAAAAAAAAAAAAAAAAAATATGAGAGATGTATTTTTTATTTTGTCTCTCAAAATTGAGAGACAAGAGTTATGCTCTTCTATGGAGTACTTCTGTAACCAACTCTATTTTAATATAAAATCCTACATTCCCACATGAAAGAAGTGTTGATTCTTTGGTGGACAAGTGGGTCAATTAAGAGAAGATTAATCAGTTTTATACTTACTGAGAAACACTTGTGCTGTTGTAGTAGACAATACAGCTCGTCTGGTGACCTTGTAGGCTAAATCTGCTTGTCCATATACAGAAACGCCATCATCAATGGCCACAGCTCGTTGATCACAAAAACCCGTGACATTCGAAACACCTAAGGGAATGTTGCTGATGCCCACAATTTCTAAGATGTTGGAAGTGCCTATAATTTAAAAAATAGAATTTATTTTACAGGTTTTTACCAAAATTCAACCAACACAAAATTCTATTCAGTTAAAACCAAAACAAAATATGGCAATCCACTAAACAACCAAGATAAGAAACCCTTCAGTAAAACCCACATAAAATTATATATGTGGAAGTTCTAGCCACACAGAAGGCAGCTTGGAAAAATTCATGAGGACTACATGCAGTTGTGAACTTCTTTCTTAAACATATATCTTTCTTACCATGATTGCATAACGAATTAATAGACTTAATGAAGTGAAAATAACCAGCCTTTCCAATGCGAGATTCGCTTTTCTCACCAGGTCCTTCACAGATAACGGTATCATCAGCAAACGAGGTAAGACACACTTCTTTCAAATAAAGACGCATGAGATCAACATAGATGAGGTAAAGCATTGGACCTAACACTGATCCTTGTGGTACTCCACACGTCACTGGAAATGCTGCTGAGCCCACATCATTCAACACTACTTTGAGGGATTTCCCTGTGAGATAACTTTCAAACCACTTTAAGCACTTTCTGCGGACACCTAATGACTCCATCGGACTTAGCATAGTTAGAAAATCAACTGTATCGAATGCTTTGAGAATATCTATAAATATAGACAAAGGTGTTTCACCTCTGTCCATACCACTGTTAATTGATTCCATAAGTTGTTGCAAAGCATTCGTCGTCGAGTACCCTTTGCAAAATCCGAATTGGGTCTAACTCTGCAAATCATTAGCCTGTAGTCATTTATGATCTTTAAAAGTGAACGCTAGATGGTATTAGCCGAGGTAAACAAGAGGCATCGCTTTTTAGTTTTTCAACTCAGTAACTCTGGCAAATATAATAACTGTGAATCGAACACGATTTACGCGCAATCTCTCTGGGCCAGAAGTATTCTCAATATTATCGGATCCTTTACAAAAAGTGAAAAACGTTAGGTTATTAAAGTGCTTTTAAATTCACAAAGATATAAATGAATAAATATATCTATTATAAATTTGAAGGAAAAACTTATTGCTGTGAAAACCTTTCTGGCTAAAAATGAGATATTGAGTTTTCGACAAAAAAGAGGCCGAAGAAGCGATAACTAGTTAAATTTTAAAGATTGTTCCATTCTTGACAGGCTCCTTCACATTGCAGTGCATTGTTAAGAATAACATGAGTTTGCTCTCTCCAGTGTGTTTTCACAGTGATAAATTCATCCTTGCGGTTCGGTTTGGTAATACTGTGCTGACAAATGTGTATCTCCCGTGTAACAAAAAAACTATTTCCGCTTTAAAAGGGTATATGAAAGCCTTTGCAAATCTTAAGGCTATTGTTACGTCTGTTGTATCGACTGGTTATGATTTCATAGTGGTTGGTGACTTCAAAACAGATTTTACAAGTCAGTCAGTTCGATCCAATATAGTCCTTGATCCTTTTTCTGCTTATAAAATAGTCGAGAAAAGTGTTGATTATTCATATATTCACCAATCTTGAAGTTTGTCTAATATTGACCATGTAGTTTCCAAGCCAAATATTAAAGTATCGACTGTTCTTGTTCGTGAAGACGATCGTTATATTGACCACCTCCCAATTTCGTTCTCTGCTCACTATTCTCTTCCCGTTCTACTAGACCATTTACACAAAGTTCTAAATGGTTTTACAGGAATAACTGGAGCAGAGCTAATTTTGCACTTTATGTTACTACGTTGTCCACGTTATTGGGTTCTATAAAAGTTCCTTACCATTTGCTTCAAGTTACTGACCGTTTCTCAAATGATAAGCAGTCTCTAAATGAATATTATGATAAAATAATTTGGTGCTTAAAACAAGCAGAGGCGACTGCTGTTCCTCTAGAAAAGATTAAAGTTAAAACTAGAAAACCAGAATGGGTTTTGGACCCAGGATTAAAAGTTGTAAAGAATAAAGCTAAGTTTTGGCTACGAATATGGGTGTTTTGCGGTCGGCCAAATCGAAGAGTTGTCTTCGATCTGAAGCAAAGTACCAAGCGTACTTATAAAAAACGTTTACGGCAGTCTAGGGTATCTGGTTTTGATTTTCCTGCCTCGAGAAAGGAGTGGTCTCATGTTCTGAATTCGGGTACGCTTAATAGTGATTTTTTTGAAAGTCCTATAGCAGTTCATACTTGGGTGTCGTATTATAATGATATTTTCGGCTTGGTGAACCGGGAAGTTGAAAAGCTTTTTAGTAACCTTCTTGAGTCGTGTTTGCCTAACCGTATTTCTCAGAGTAATTTATTACCAGTTTCTACTGTTGATATTGGTCAAGCTATTTAGAACATGCAACCTATCTCTGTTGATCAAGGTGGAATTTCTTCTCATCATCCAAAAGTAGTTTTCCCAACTTTGATCGATCACCTTCAGCTACTGTTTCAGATGTGTTTATCTACTTCTATGGTTCCCGACAGTTTTCTCTGTGGCACAGTCACCTCGGTTTTGAAGTGTGGAAAAACTTCGTCAGAGTATAGTTCTCATCGACCAATTACTGTTTCGTGCACTCTTAGCAAAATTTTTGAATATATTCTTCTCCCTTTCACTTCAGAAAATGTTAATTTTGGTGAAAACCAATTTGGCTTTGAAAAAAGGCTTGGATATCAGCACGCTCATCGTGTTCTAGAATCCCTCCTGTTGCAATTTGTTAATGATAAATCTCCTCTTCATATCTGTGCTCGTGATCTTTCGAAAGCTTTCGATAGTATAGTCCACTCACATGCACTCTGTTCCCTTTTTTCCAACAATATTAACCTTTCTATTGTTGTTTTGTTACGGTACTGGTATTCTAGCTCTTTTATTCAGGTAAAATGTAATGGAGTAGTTTCTGATTCAAACGTGCTTCCTCGGCGTGGGGTCCGTCAAGGTGGTGTGCTTTCTCCAACTATATTTAAGTTATGTATTGCTCTTATCCTTTCATCCTTGCCTTCGACTTTCATTTCTGATGGAATTGATGTCTCGTATCTTGCTTATGGGGACGATGTTCTCCTTGTCAGTCGTTCTAGGTCTGGGCTTTCACATTCTGTCAGCTGGATCTCAGACCAGTTCAGACGGATTGGGCTTATGTTGAACGTTGATAAGTGCGAATATACTTCATTTAATTCGAGTGCGAGTCTCCCTCTTAACTGTGGTTTTTTCTCTATTCCCTGTATCTCTTCTTTCGGTGGCTTGGTCTTCAAATTACTAATAATCTCAAAAAACTTCGGGCTCTAACAGTTTCTAATGCAAGAAAAAAAAAAAAAAAAAAAAATCAGATAGGATATTAAAAAATTTTTGCAATTAGAGGGAGGTACAATAGAAAAGCGCTTGGGGAATTATATTCTTCGTTTTGCGATCAATCTATTCTTTTTTTATCCGGTTTTCTTCCAATTCTGAAGTCTAAAGATCTGAATTCTATCCAGACTTATTATTTTAAATTTTCTCGCTACCTTTTGTGCCTCCCTCCGTGGTTCCGGAGCCGACATCTAATATCGCGATTCGGCCTCCCTGATTTATGGGAAAAAGTTACTGTGCTTGCGGGAAAGCTGTCGTTATCTGCAGGTCTTACTGCGCACCATAATTTACGTCGTTTTATGTAAATAATTGTTAAGTGTAAGAGTTTGCTTTTTTTTTTGTTCTTGATGTACTCCGCTTCTTTTTTATAGTGGGTAATAAATAAATTATGATTATTATTATATAGGATGCTTATATCATCAGCATAATCTAAGTCCAGGAGAGTTTTTCCTCCCCATTTGATTCCGTGGTCTCCCATTGCCTTTTTTGTGCTCCTTAAGACAAAGTCCGTCAAAATGATCCATGTAAAGGGAGATATAACACAACCCTGATTAACTCCGGATTATAGACAGCGCGCTAACGCTGCCTAAGTAAAGAACAATGTGGCCACAATGTGTATTGTTTTTTTCTTTCTTCGACAGGCACTTAGTATCGACGGAGTTGTCGTAGAAACTTCGAAAAGGGCTCATTTGATTGGATTTTGGGGTGGTTAGTGCCCTTTTAAATAGTCGAAAGTGTTTGGAGGGCAACTAGCCCCCCACGCCCTTTATTCCTCCAAACACATCCAATCAAAATTTTGAAATAGCCATTTTGTTCCCAGTATTTGATTTCCAGATGGAAAATATCTTTTTGAGGATGACACTCCCTGGGGGCATATAAGATTTTTATAGAAGGTGTTGTCGTAGAACCTTCAAAACAGGCTCATTCGATTGGAAATTCGAAAGGCTAGTACCCTTTTTAGTTGTCGAAAGTGACTGGAGGGCAACTAGCCCCCCCCACGCCCATCATTTCCCCAAACACATCCGATAAAAATTTTGAGATAGCCATTTTGTTCAGCGTGATTCATTTCCAGATAGAAAATATCTTTTTGAGGAGGACACTCTTCCAAAACCCTCGGGGCAAGGGTTTTAAGTTATGCCCTGGGGGCATATAGGGTTTTTATAGAAGGCGTTGTCGTAGAAACTTCAAACAGGCTCATTCCATTGGAAATTCGAAGGGCTAGTACCCTTTTTAATAGTCGAAAGTGATTGGAGGGCAACTAGCCCCCCCCCGAAGCCCATCATTCCCCCAAACACATCGAATCAAAATTTTGAGATAGCCATTTTGTTCAGCGCAATTGATTTCCAGTTAGAAAAAAATTCTTTTTAGGAGGACACTCCCCCACAACCCTCAGGGAAAGGCTTTTAAGTCATGCCCTGGGGGCATAAAAGGCTTTTATAGAAGGCGCTGTCGTAGTAACTTCAAAAAAGGCTCATTCGATTGAAAATTCAAAGGGCTAATACCCTTTTTAATAGTCGAAAATGATTGGAGTGCAACTAGCCCCACACGCCCATCATTTCCCCAAACACATCCAATCAAAATTTTGAGATAGCCATTTTGTTCAGCGTAGTTGATTTCAAGATAGAAAATATGTTTTTGAGGAGGAAACTCCCCAAAAGCCCTCAGGGCAAGGTTTTTAAGTTATGCCCTGGGGACCTATAAGGTTTTTAAAGAAGGTGTTATCGTAGAAACTTCAGAAAAAGCTCATTTGGTTGGAAATTCAAAGGGTTAGTGCCCTTTTTAATAGTCGAGAGTGATTGGAGGGTAACTAGCCCCCCCCCTCACGCCCATCATTCCCCCAAACACATCCAATAAAAATTTTGAGATAGCCACTTTGTTCACCGTAGTTGATTTCTAGATAGAAAATATATTTTTGAGGAGGACACTTCCCCACAACCCTGAGGGCAAGGATTATAAGTTATGCCCTGGGGGCATATAAGGTTTTCTATTGAAATCTTTATCGTAGAAATTTGAAAAAGGGCTCATTCGATTTGAAATTCAAAGGGCTAGTAGCCTACCCTTTTTAATAGCCAAAATGATTTGAGGGCAACTAACCTTCCTCTGACGTCCACCTTTTCCCAAACACATACAATAAAATTTTTAGATAGCTATTTTATTCAATGTAGTTGAAAGTTTTGGACATTAGGTCTTTAAGGATGACAACCCCTCCCCCCACAGCCCTCAGGGCAAGGGTTGTAAGTTATTCCCTGGGGGAATATAAAATTTTTAATTAAAGGCAACTAGCCTCCCCTCCCCTCCCCCCTTGCCCATCATTCCCCCAGACACATCCAATAAAAATTTTGAGATAGCCATTTTGTTCACCGTAGTTGATTTCCAGATAGAAAATATATTTTTGAGGAGGACACTTCCCCACAACCCTGAGGCCAAGGATTATAAGTTATGCCCTGGGCGTATATAAGGTTTTCTATTGAAATCTTTGTCGTAGAAATTTGAAAAAGGGCTCATTCGATTTGAAATTCAAAGGGCTAGTAGCCTACCCTTTTTAATAGTCGAAAGTGATTTGAGGGCAACTAACCTTCCTCTCACGCCCACCTATTCCCAAGCACATACAATAAATTTTTTAGATAGCTTTTGCATTCAACGTAGTTGAAAGTTTTGGAAATTAGGTCTTAAGGATGACAACCCCTCCCCCAACAGCCCCCAGGGCAAGGTTTGTAAGTTATGCCCTGGGGAATATAAAATTTTTAATTAAAGGCAACCAGCCCCCCCCCCCCCCCAACGCCCATCATTCCCCCAAACACATTCAATAAAAATTTTTAGATTGCCATTTTGTTCAGCGTAGTTGGTTTCTGGATAGAAACTATGTTTTGGAGGAGGACACTCCCCCACAGCCCTCACGGCAAGGTTTTTAAGTTTAGCCCTGGGGCATATAAGGTTTTTATAGAAGGCGTTGTCGTAGAAACTTCAAAAGGGGCTCATTTGATTGGAAGTTCAAAGGGCTAGTGTCCTTTTTAATAGTCGAAAGTGATTGAAGGGCAATTAGCCCCCTCCGCGCCCATCATTGCCCAAACACATCCAATCAAAATTCTGAGATAGTATTTTTGTTCAGTGTAGTTGATTTCCAGATAGAAAATATGTTTTTGAGGAGGACACTCCCACACAAGGCTTAGGGCAAGGGATTTATGTTATGCCCTGGGGGCATGTAAGGTTTTTATAGAAGACGTTGTCGTAGAAACTTCAAACAGGCTCATTCGATTAGAAATTCAAAGGGCTAGTGCCCTTTTTAATAGTCGAAAGTGATTGGAGGGCACCTTGCCCCCCCCCCCTCCCCCACGCCCATCATTCCCCCAACCACATCCAATCAAAATTTTTAGATAGCCATTTTGTTCAGCGTATGCTAGTTTATTTCCAGATAAAATATATTTTTTTGAGGAGGACACTCCCCCACAACCCTCGGGGCAAGGGTTTTAGGTTATGCCCTGGGGGTATATAAGGTTCTTATAGAAAGCATTGTCGTAGAAACTTCAAAACAGGCTCATTCGATTGGAAATTCGAAGGGCTAGTACCCTTTTTAATAGTCGAAAGTGATTGGAGGGCAACAAGCCCCCCCCCCCTCCGACGCCCATCATTCCCCCAAACACATCCAATTAAAACTTTTAGATAGCGATTTTGTTCAGCGTTCTTGATATCCAGATAGAAAATATGTTTTTGAGAAGGACACTCCACCACTGCTCTCATGGAAAAGGGTATTATGCCCTGGGGGCATATAAGGTTTTTATAGAAGGCGCTGTCGTAGAAACTTCAAAAAAGGCTCATTTGATTGGAAATTCAAGGGGCTATTGCTCTTTTTAATAGTCGAAAGTGATTGGAGCGCAACTAGCCCCCCCCCGCCCATCATTTGCCCAAACACATCCAATCAAAATTTTGAGATAGCCATTTTGTTCAGCGTAGTTGATTTCCAGATAGAAAATGTTTTTGAGGAGGACACTCCCCCAGAGCCGTCAAGGCAAGGGTTTTAAGTTATGCCCTGGGGCATATAAGGTTTTAATAGAAGGCGTTGTTTTAGAAACTTCAAAAGGGACTCATTTGATTGGAAGTTCAAAGGGCTAGTGCCCTTTTTAATTGTCAAAAGTGATTGGAGGGCAATTAGCCCCTCTCCACCCCCCACGCCCATTACTCCCTCAAACATATCCAATCAAAATTTAGAGATAGCCTTTTTGTTTAGCGTAGTTGATTTCCAGATAGAAAATATGGTTTTGAGGAGGAAACTCCCCCACAACCCTCAGCGCAAGGGTTTTAAGTTATGCCCTGGGGGCGTAAAAGGTTTTTATAGAAGGTGTTGTCGTAGAAACTTCAAAACAGGCTCATTCGACTGGAAATTCAAAGGGCTAGTGCCCTTTTAAATAGTCGAAAGTGATTAAAGAGCACCTTGCCCCCCCCACGCCCATCATTCCTCCAAACACATCCAATCAAAATTTTGACATAACCATTTTGTTCAGCGTAGGCTAGATTATTTCCAGATAGAATATATTTTTGGAGGAGGACACTCCCCCACATCCCTCGGGTCAAGGGTTTTAGGGTATGCCCTTGGGGCATATGAGGTGTTTATAGAAGGTGTTGTCGTAGAAACTTCAAAACAGGCTCATTCGATTGAAAATTCGAAGGGCTAGTGCCCTTTTTAATAGTCGAAACTGATTGGAGGGCAAGTAGCCCCCCCTCCACGCCCATCATTCCCCCAAATACATCCAATCCAAATTTTGAGATAGCCATTTTGTTCAGCGAAATATGTTTTTGAAGAGGACATTCCCCCACAACCCTCAGGGCAAGGGCTTTAAGTTATGCCCTGGGGGCATATAAGATTTTTATAGAAGGCGTTGTCTTAGAAACCTCAAACAGGCACATTCGATTGGAAATTCAAAGGGCTAGTACCATTTTTAATAGTCGAAAGTGATTGGAGGGCAACTAGCCCCCCACGCCCATCATTCTACCAAACACATCCATTCAAAATTTTGAGATTGCCATTTTGTTCAGTGTAGTTGATTTCCAGATAGAAAATATGTTTTTGAGGAGGATACTCCCCCACAACCCTCAGGGCAAGGGCTTTAAGTTATGCCCTGGGGCATATAAGATTTTTATAGAAGGCGTTGTCGTAGAAACTTCAAAAGGGGCTCGTTTGATTGGAAATTCAAAGGGCTAGTGCCCTTTTTAATAATAGAAAGTGATTGGAGGGCAAGCTGTCCCCCCCCAACCGGCGACCATCATTCCCCAAAACACATCCAATCAAATTTTGAGATAACCATTTTGTTCAGCGTAGTAGATCTCCAGATAGAAAATATATTTTAAAAGAGGACACTCCTTAGCAACCTTCAGGGCAAGCGCTTTAAGTTATGCCCTTGGGGCATATAAGGTTTTTATAGAAGGCTTTGTCGTAGAAACTTCAAAACAGGCTCATTCGACTGGAAATTTCAAAGGGCTTTTGCCCTTTTTAATAGTTGAAAGTGATTGGAGGGCAACTAGCCCCCTCCTCCCCTTGCCCATCATTCCTCCAAACACATCCAATCAAAATTTTGAGATAGCCATTTTGTTCAGTGTAGGGTAGTTGATTTCCAGATAGAAAATATGTATTTGAGGAGGACACCCCCCCCCCCAAAGCCCTCAGGGCAAGGGTTTTAAGTTATGCCCTGGGGGCAAATAAGGTTTTTATAGAAGGTGTTGTCGTAGAAACTTCAAAAAAAGGCTCATTCAATTGGGAATTCAAAGGACTGGTGCCGTTTTTAATAGTCGAAAGTGATTGGAGGGCAACTAGCCCCCTCCTACGCCCATAATTCCCCCAAACACATTCAATAAAAATTTTGAGATAGTTATTTTGTTCAGCGTAGTTGATTTCCAGATAGAAAATGTGTTTTTGAGGAGGATACTCCCCCAAAGCCCTCAGGGCGAGGGTTTTAAGTTATGCCCTGGGGACATATAAGGTTTTATAGAAGCCGTTGTCGTAGAAACTTCAAAAAAGGGCTATTTCGATTTGAAATTCAAAGGGCTAGTGCCCTTTTTAATAGTCGAAAGTGATTAGGGATATTTTTTATAGTTGTTGTTGTTTAGACAAGGGCACTTCGTATCGAAGGAGTTGTCGTGGGAACTTCGAAATGGGCTCATTCAATTGAAAATAGAAAGGGCTGATGCCCTTTTAATAGTCGATAGTGATTGGAGGGCAACTAATCCCCCTTCCACTTCCAGCCTCCCACGCCCACCCTCCCATTTGCCCATTATGTTTAAAAACTAAATGTTGCCCTAAGATTAAATCAAAATGCACTGTGTTAATGCTAATTCCCATTAAGGCATCTCAGCAGTATCCCAAGAATGACTCAGGGTATTATGTTCAAATTTTCGGGGCTCCTTCTGCTCTTGAAATTTAACCAAATCAAAATAGCGTAAGTGTATCCAAGCTATCAAAGAAAGTAAACAGATTTTTTTATGGTATCAAGTTTTCCATTTCAGGTCAAATAGAGGAGGTATGAAACTAAATTAAACAGTACTATTTTTGTCCAGATTTTTAAAAGGGTGTATGTTGTTAAAAATTACTTAAAAATTTTTCTCCAGCATACAAATAGCAGGCCAAACTATAAAGTCTTAAAAAATGAAAAGATTTAAAGTGTTATTTTCTTTTTCCCTGAAAAAACAATGTCAATATAAAACGAACAGAAATTAATTAAAAAAAACTTTTTCCACAAAACAAGTTTTTCAAAGATAAGTGAAGAGCTCCATTAAAAAAAAATGAGCACAAATAAAATCAAATAATCTACCAAGCGTGAAACTACCACAAATCAGCATCGATAAATAAATGAAACCCAAAACGAACAGAAATTATAATAAATAACAGAGTCAAACTTAAAACGAGCAGAAATTAACATAAGTTGGACGCAAAACCCCTATGCCTTCCCAAGGCCAGAACAAAATTTGCACTTTACTGAAAAAATACGAATGAATGTGCATTGTCAGTTTAATATACATATACTGATATTTAGTAATCAAATGTTAATATTATTTGATTTATTAAAGTTATAAAAGTAAAAACATTTATTTTTTTCAGTAAAGTTCAAATTTTCTTTGATTTTATTTTTGCTCATTTTTTGTTTAATGGAGTTCTTTGATTTTCTTTGAAAAACTTATTTTGTGGAAAAAGTTATTTTTTATTAATTTAATAAGAAACCAGCTACTAACCTACCTTAACCACAGCAGTGTTATTCTCGTACATACTGCTAATCATTTTAATTTATTTGTCTGGTATACCATACAAGGATACGACCTTTGTTAAAGCTCTTCTATCAACTAAATCTAACGCTTGCTCATAATCAGTTAAACTGAGGACTAAAGGTGTTCGATCACACAGGTACTTCTCAATTATCAACCTTAGAGTAAAAATTTGGTCAGCGCACCCTCTACCCTTCCTATAACCGCATTGTTCTTCTCTTAAAACTTTGTCTACAACATCTCTTGGTCTAAAAAATATCATCATACTAAGTAATTTACTACCTACAGAAACCAGGCCAATGCCTCTATAATTACCACACTCACTCTTATCACCTTTCTTATACAGGGGTTTAATTAGGGTTTTCCTTAAATTACAAGGTACTTCTCCTTTTTCAAAACTAATTAATTAACCATTATAATATTCAGTTGTAACAATTTATTAATATAATTTATGTGATTATTTATATATTTTCTTTATTTAGAGGAAACGCTATATCGTTGCCTATAGGGAAGGGTCGTAAGGATTCTATGTATTTTTTTTCCGTACAGGCACTTCGCTTGAAAGAGGTGGTCATAAAACGTCAAAGAAGAATCATTTGTTTGGATCAAAGTTCTAGAGCCCTTTTTAAGATTCAAAAGTCATCAGAGAACAACCAGCCTCCCTCCCACGCTTTTTATCTCCAAAGGCGTCCGATCAAAATTTAAGATAGACATTTTTTTTTTCAAAACAGTCCTAAGGTTAAATAACCATGCCTCCAGGGTATACAATACCCTTCCATAGCCCCCGGGGCAATGGCTGTAAGTTATGAAAGTTGCCCTTTGCTAATATACAAGGTTCTTTAATCGGAAAAGAGGGCATGTTTGATCCTGGGACTTCAAAAAAGGTTAGGGTATTAGAATGAAACTTAGAGTAAATTTTGAGAGGGATGCCGAAGACATCAAACACACCATAGGATTACTGGTTGTCAAAAGGAAATATCAGCAATATCTAACGGCTGAGATTATTAAGTTGAAACTTTCAAGGTATGTGGGGAAATTTTTAAGAGGGTTTGAGGGCAACCAGTCCCTCCCTCTCCTTGATCTGTTTAGGTGCCTCTCTCTACTCAACACTAATCGAAATTTAAAAATTGTCGTTTTGTTTTTCAAACTGGTCAAAAGGTCCAATAGCTATGCCTCCAGGGTTGCCATTCCCCCAACAGCTACAGAGCATGGATTGTAAGTTATGTAATTGGCCCATTGTTTACAAGCAGGATTTTTGATGAGGAAAAGGGAAAATGTTTGATTCCGGTTGGATTCGAAAAGGCTAGAGGTATTAAGGTGAAACTTTGGAGAATATTGAGGGTTATGTTAAACTAAATCAAACAGCAATTTGTGTGCATCTAGTTTGTCAAAAAGGAGGATCTGAAATACCTTAAGAATGGCTGAGGGTATTAATTTGAAACTTTCAGGACGTGTTGAGGGGTTGGCTATGTTGAAAAGTGGTTGGAAGGCTGCCAGCCTCCTAGCATGCCCTTTTAAGCTGCCTTCCCTCCAAAAAATTCGATAAAAATTTTGAAAGACTCAAATTTTGAAAGAGTCAAATAATTGTACCTTTGGGAATAACATAACTCCTTTTAGCTTTTGAGAGGTTTTCTGAACATAATAGAGCACACTGTGTGAATGCTGGTTGTCAGATGGGCATATCATTTGTATCTAAGGAATGGCTAAGGGCATTACGTTGAAAATATCAGATGATGTTGAAGAGGTATCGGAGGACAACCAGCCTCCTTGCCCTTTTTAGATGCCCCTTCCAAGGGTGCCGTCAGAAAATTTTCCAGGGCGTAGGGGGGGGGGCAAATGCAAAAATATCAGTGGTGGTTTGGTGCCAGGAAATATATTTCAGGAAATTTTTTCGTAGGAATAAGTTTATTTTTAAATACTTTTAGGAAAAAACTCTCAAATAAAAGGAGAAATTAAATTGCATACAAAATGCTGAGAACTACTGAGAACTTTAGAGTTCTCAGTGGGGCCTGCCCCAGGCCAGTCAGCGCGTCCCCAGGCGGCGGATAGGGGAACGCCCTGCAGATAGTAGGGTACCTCATGGGTAGTGAGGCGCGGACCAAGGGAGGACCCAGTCTCTGGGGTCTTGAAACATTGCTGGAGCACCCTCGTCTGGGGGCCTTAAATTCAGACGGAGGAGGAGGAGAACCCCTGTAATGTGCACTGGGCAGGGCCCATCGGCGTATGGATATGTCCCGTCAATAAAAAATCTTCCCCCAGCAATGGGTTAAATTGCTGGTGTTGCAGGACACCAAAAGGGCGCACTATCGGTAAAGATACAGTCGGCCCCTGCTGGGGACAGAGAGGAGTGGCTTACCGCTGTCCCGAAGCCAGCCAAGAAACCCCTTCTTTAATTTTAATGATGAATATGAATACGAATAAGAAATCAAATATGAGAACCAGTGCTACCGCGTCCGGGGTAACTGACGATAATGCGTTAAGAGATACCGCGTCCGGGGCAACGACGAATCGACAACCGTGAATCGCACGAATATATCTACGTTGACAACTCCAACCCTGGAGGCTATTGTTTCTCCAAAAATAACTATGTCAATAGGTACCTTCAACACTAGAACCCTCGCTAAACAAGGAAAAATAGACCTACTCCTAAGAGAGATAAAACGGTACAGCTGGGACGTTATCGGTCTCGCCGAAACCCATCTTCCAGTCACTGGTGAAGAGAAACATGAAGATGTTATCCTTCTACTTTCGGGACGTAATGATAAGAAACATCGACAAGGTGAAGGTTTCCTATTGTCTAATAAAGCCAGAAAATCCTTAATATCCGTAACCCTTTCACGGAACGGATCATCATGATCCGCCTGAAAGGTTCACCCACCAACCTTACAATTATCCAAGTATACGCTCCGGATTCCATTAGAGACGACGAAGAGTCTGAAAACTTCTATCTCCAGCATCAAAGTCTGGTTGATTCTGTCCCTAAAAAGGACATAATCTTTGTCATTGGTGACTTCAACGCCATCGTCGGAAAAAACCACACAGGACACGAAGATGTAATGGGCAAATTTGGACATGGAAAAATGAACAGAAGAGGAGAACGCCTTATCGAATTCTGCAGAGACAGCGATTTAGTCATTACAAACACACTGTTCAAGCACAGACCTCGCCGTAAGACATCCTGGACCTCACCGGATGGAAAAACTAAAAACTTAATAGACTATATTCTCGTGTCTAGACGTTGGAAAACGTCTGTCCTAAACACAGTCACGCTAGCTGGTGGCGACTTTGACAGCGACCACTCGCTTGTCATGTCTAAGTTCAAAACAAGACTTAAAACAGCAACAAAGTTATCTCAGAAAACCTCCAAATTTTGATTAGATCTACTGAAAGACGAAAAAATTTCGGAGTTCACGTCGAGATCTCCACCTATCCTGTCTAAGGAAGATATTGAAAACCTGGTGACTAGCAGCACAAATATCATATGTGATGTCGCTCATTCCACACTGGGTACCCAAAAAAACATTCAGAAACCTTGGATAGCAGACGAGATCATTTCACTCTGCGACGAAAAGCGCCAACTCACGAACAAGCAAGATAAAGAAAGTAGGGACCGATACAAGCAACTCAAACGAGCTGTTGAGGAATCCATCAGACGTGCTCATCGTGCTTTTATTAAAGAAACGTGTGATCAATGTGAATCGGCCTTCAAGAAAGGAGACCCCCACTACATGTATAGAAGAGTGCGGGAATTGGCCAAAAAGAAGGACATAAAAGCGTTCTCCCTTCTTGATGAACATGGAAACCAAATACAATACACAGATGGAATCCGCTCTCGATGGAAAAACCATTTTAAAAATAAACTGAATCTGGGACATCCACCCAGATCCTACAATTCTTAACACTTTCCCTATAACCTCTACAGATCCAAGTCCTCCCCATCTTCACTCTGAAATAGAAGCAGCTATCAGAGACTTGAGAACAAACAAAGCTGCTGGCCCCGATGGAATCCAGCCCGAATTACTGTAAGTAAACTGCAAACCACTCCTTGACCTTTGACCTTTGAGACAAACACTTCAGACATACAAACAGAGAATGACAGGCACTTTAGACATACAAACCAACAAAGACAAACACTTCAGACATACAAATTAACAAAGACAGACACTTCAGACATACAAACCAACAAAGACAAACACTTCAGACATACGAACAGAGAAAGACAGGCACATTAGACATACAAACCAACAAAGACAAACACTTCAGACATACAAACCAACAAAGACAAACACTTCAGACATACAAACAGAGAAAGACAAACACTTCAGACATACAGACAGAGAAAGACAGACACTTCAGACACACTAACCAACAAAAACAAACACCTCAAACATACAAACAGAGAAAGACAAGCACTTTAGATATACAAACCAACAAAGACAAACACTTCAAACATACAAATAAACAAAGACAGACACTTCAGACATACAAACCAACAAAGAAAGGCACTTTAGACATACAAACCAACAAAGATAGAAACTTTAGACATACAAAGAAACAAGGACAGACACTTCAGACATACAAACAGAGAAAGACAGACACTTTAGACGTACAAAGCAACAAAGACAGACACTTCAGACATACAAACCAACAAAGACAGACACTTCAGACATACAAATCAAAAGAGACAGGCACTTTAGACATACAAACCAACAAAGACAGACACTGTAGAAACACAAATTAACAAAGACAGGTACTTTAGACATACCAACCAACAAAGACAAACACTATAGACATACAAACTAACAAAGACAAACACTTCAGACATACAAACCAACAAAGACAGGCACTTTAGACATACAAACCAACAATGTCAGAAACTTTAGACATACAAAGAAACAAGGACAGACACTTCAGACATACAAACAGAGAAAGACAGACACTTTAGACGTACAAAGCAACAAAGACAGACACTTCAGACATACAAACCAACAAAGACAGACACTTGAGACATACAAATCAAAAGAGACAGGCACTTTAGACATACAAACCAACAAAGACAGACACTGTAGAAACACAAATTAACAAAGACAGGTACTTTAGACATACAAACCAACAAAGACAAACACTTCAGACATACAAACCAACAAAGGCTAACACTTCAGACATACAAACAGAGAAAGACATGCACTTTAGACATACAAACCAACAACGACAGGCACTTCAGACATACAAACCAACAAAGAATGGCACTTTAGACATACAAATCAACAAAGATAGACACTTCAGACATACAAAACAACAAAGACAAACACTTCAGGCATACAAACAGAGAAAAACAGGTACTTTAGACATACAAACAGTGAAAGGCAGACACTTCAGACATACAAACCAACAAAGACAAACATTTCATACATTCAAACAGAGAAAGACAAGCACTTTAGACATACAAACCAACAAAGACAGACACTTCAGACATACAAACCAACAAAGACAAACACTTCAGACATACAAACAGAGAAAGACAGGCAATTTAGACATACAAACCAACAAAGACAGACACTTATGACATACAAACAAAAAAGACAAACACTTCAAACATACAAACAGAGAAAGACAGGCACTTTAGACATACAAACCAACAAAGACAGAAACTTCAGACATACAAACCAACAAAAAAGAAACTTCAGACATACAAACAACAAAGACAAACACTTTAAACATACAAACAGAGAAAGACAAGCACTTTAGACATACAAACCGACACAGACACACACTTCAGACATACAAACAGAGAAAGACAGGCACTTTAGACATACAAACCAACAAAGACAGACACTTCATACATACAAACCAAAAAAGACAAACACTTCAGACATACAAACAGAGAAAGACAGGCACTTTAGACATACAAACCAACAAGGACAGACACTTCAGAAACACAAACCAACAATGAAAAACACTTCAGACATACAAACAGAGAAAGAAAGACACTACAAACATACAAACCAAAAAAGACAAACACTCCAGAAATAGAAACAAAGAAAGACAGACACTTTAGACATACAAACCAACCAAGATAGACACTTCAGACATAAAAACCAACAAAGACAAACACTTCAGACATACAAAGAGAGAAATACAGGCACTTTAAACATACAAACCAACAAAGACAGACACTTCAGACATACAAATCAACAAAGACAGGCACTTTAGACATACAAACCAACAAAGACAGGCACTATAAACATACAAACCAACAAATACAAACACTTCAGACTTACAAACCAACAAAGACAAAAACTTCAGACATACAAACAGAGAAAGACAGGCACTTTAGACATACAAACCAACAAAGACAGACACTTGTGACATACAAACCAACAAAGACAAACACTTCAGACATACAAATCAACAAAGACAGGCACTTCAGACATACAAACCAACAAAGACAGACACTATAGAAATACAAACCAACAAAGACAAACCCTTCAGACATACAAACCAACAAAGACAGGCACTTTAGAAATACAAACCAACAAAGACAGACACTATAGACATACAAACCAACAAAGACAAACACTTCAGACATACAAACCAACAAAGACAAACACTTCAGACATACAAACAGAGAAAGACAGGCACTTTAAACATACAAACCAACAAAGACAGACACTTCAGACATACAAACCAACAAAAACAAACACTTCAGACACACAAACAGAGAAAGACAGGCACTTTAGACATACAAACCAACAAAAAAAGACACTTCAGACATACAAACCAACAACGGCAGACACTTCAGACTTACAAACCAACAAAAACAGGCACTTTAGACATACAAACCAACAAAGAGAGAGACTTCAGACATACAAACCAACAAAGACAAACACTTCAGACATACAAACAGAGAAAGACAGGCACTTTAGACATACAAACCAACAAAGACAGACATTTCAGACATACAAACCAACAAAGACAAACACTTCAGACATACAAACAGAGAAAGACAAACACTTTAAACATGCAAACAGTGAAAGGCAGACACTTCAGACATACAAACCAACAAAGACAAACACTTCAGACATACAAATAGAAAAAGAAAAGCACTTTACACATACAAACCAACAAAGACAGACACTTCAGACATACAAACCAACAAAGACAGACACTTCAGACCTACAAACCAACAATGACAGACACTTCAGACATACAAACAGAGAAAGACAAACACTTTAAACATACAAATAGTGAAAGGCAGACACTTCAGACATACAAACCAACAAAGACAAACACTTCAGACATACAAACAGAGAAAGACAAGCACTTTAGACATACAAACCAACAAAGACAGACACTTCAGACATATAAACCAACAAAGACAGACACTTCAGACATACAAACCAACAAAGACAGACACTCCAGATATACAAACAGAGAAAACAAACACTTTAGACATATAAACCAACAAAGACAGACACTTCAAACATACAAACAGAGAAAGACAGGCACTTTAGACATACAAACCCACAAAGACAGACACTTCAGACATACAAACCAACAAAGACAGACACTTCAGACATACAAACCAACAATGACAGACACTTCAGACATACAAACAGAGAAAGACAGACACTTTCTAACTTTCTTTGTCTGCGTGTGTCTGGGTGGTTGTTTTCTTATCCCAGTGTCTGTCTTTCTCAGTTTGTATGGTTGAATGTTTGTATATGTATGTGTCTCTCACTCTTTTTGATTGCGTGTTTGGGCGTGTGTTTGCTTGTCCCACGTCCTGTCTTTCCCAGTTTGTATGTCTGAATCTATGTATTTGTATGTGTCTCTCTCTCTATTTGTCTGTTTGTCAAGGTTGGTGTTTTCAAGTCCCAGTGTTTGTCTTTGATGGGTTGTATATTTGAAGTGTTTGTCTTTCTCGGTTTGTATGTTTGAATCTATGTGTTTGTATGTGACTCTCACTCTTTTTGCTTGTGTGTCTGGGCTGGTTTTTGCATATCCCACTGTCTGTCTTTGTTGGTTTGTATGTCTAAAGTGCATGTCTTTCTCTGTTTGTATGATAAACACTTGAGACATACAGACAGAGAAAGATAGACACTTCAGACATACAAACCAACAAAGACAAACACTTCAGACATACAAACAGAGAAAGACAAACACTTCAGACATACAAACAGAGAAAGACAGGCACTTTAGACATACAAACCAACAAAGACATACATTTCAGACATACAAACCAACAAAGACAAACACTTCAGACATACAAACAGAGAAAGACAAACACTTTAAACATGCAATCAGTGAAAGGCAGACACTTCAGACATACAAACCAACAACGACAAACACTTCAGACATACAAATTGAAAAAGAAAAGCACTTTAGACATACAAACCAACAAAGACAGACACTTCAGACATACAAACCAACAAAGACAGACACTTCAGACATACAAACAGAGAAAGACAAACACTTTAAACATACAAATAGTGAAAGGCAGATACTTCAGACATACAAACCAACAAAGACAAACACTTCAGACATACAAACAGAGAAAGACAGGCACTTTAGACATACAAACCAACAAAGACATACATTTCAGACGTACAAACCAACAAAGACAGACACTTCAGACATACAAACCAACAAAGACAGACACTTTCTCCGTTTGTATGTCTGAAGTGTTTGTCTTTGTTGGTTTGTATGTCTAATGTGCTTGTCTTTCTCTGTTTGTACGTCCGAAGTATTTGTCTTTGTTGGTTTGTATGTCTGAAGTGTTTGTCTTTGTTGGTTTGTGTTTATTGATCAGTATTGATTCACAGTTCAAAGAGAGAACACCTAAGAGGATTATAAATTGAAATCTAGTTGGCTTTGAACTTGACCTAGTTTTCGATATCAGTTAATTAAGAGCTTCTACTTGCCAAGTGACCTTGTTTGACTGGTTTGCTGGCGTGCTGACTACAAGCCTAAGGAATATTGCCAATTGAAGTTAAATTACAGCTGCATATTTTTTTGGAAAAGCGGGGGGTTTAATATTGCCCCCCTTGCGTGTAAGTCTTCGTTTTATGTTTTTCTAAGCTAGATTTTCTCCTGAGCAGCTATTATAGCAAAATTAATCAACAATGGCGGTAACCCAATCATCGTTTGAAAAAGCAATTAAGGACTTGAAGGAACGTCTGATTTCCATTTCTAATGATCAATATTCGATCAAAGCCCACCAGGCTGGAGTGTCTTCCAAGCTCGATACAGTTATGTCCAACATACAGTCACTCAGGCAAAGCTTAGCAGATAAAGATGCTGAAATAGTTGAACTACGATCTTCTATTGAAAGCCATCTAGCTGAGCGTGTAAAACTCGAAAAAGGTTGCTTGATCTAGAAGTTAAAGATCGTCAGCTGAATTTAATTATTCACGGCCTGCCAAAATAGAAATCAGGCCAATCTCTTACCGAAAATATTGAGACTTTATTCAAAGAGAAATTAGAGATTGAAAAAGTCATTCCTCTTAAAAAAGTGTACCGCATCAAGAGTGTTAGCCCCATTACAGTTAGAAACAACAAACAAGCTGGAGTATCGCCTGTTCTTATTTCTTGTGCGAACAATTTGGACTTGCAAATGTTATTGGGCAATGTAGGCAAACTTAAAGGAAGCGGTATGAGAATATGTACTGATTTGCCTCCTTCACTAAATGCCCTACGTAATGAGCTTTTGCCCAAGGCACGTGATCTTAAACTACTACCACTACTAACAACTCATCGCAGCACCAAGCCGCCTGAGGCCAACACAGCTACGCACGCTCCTCCTCCACCCCAATCTATTCAAAGCCTCCCTTTTTACACCCGCCCACGAAGTTCCCATTTCCTTTAAATCTTTCTTTATGACGTCCTCCCAACCCAGACGGGGACGACCTGCTTTCCGTTTAGCCCTAGATGGTTGGCCGAAAAGAACAATCTTCGGCAATCTGTCATCCTTCATCCGAACAACATGCCCTAACCACCTCAACCTTTCTTTCATTATAGACCTAGAAAGGGGTATTGAACCACATTTTTCGTATAGCCTATTGTTTGAAATACGGTCAGTCAGCCGGGTACCCAGAACAATCCTTAAGCAATTTCTCTGGAAAACATCTAGCAAATCTTCATCCGCTTTTCGGAGCGTCCATGCTTCAGAGCCATATTTGACCACTGTCATCACTGTAGCTTCTAAGATTCTAATCTTGGTTTGCAGACTTATCTTCCTATTCTTCCAGACTTTTTTTAACTGTGAAAAAACACCCTGAGCCTTGGCTATTCTATTTTTAACATCTTCACTGCTCCCACCATCTTTACTAATAATACTACCAAGGTAAGTGAAACTGCCCACCTGATCAATCTTTTCATTACCCAACGTCACCTTTTCATCTTCACTTATTCCTAGCCTTAGTGACTTGGTCTTCCTAACATTAATTTTCAAACCAATACTAGCACCCTGAACTCGCAAAACCTCTAAAACTTCATTCATTTTGCTCACACTTTCATCTAGGATGCTTAAATCATCAGCATAATCCAAGTCCAGGAGACTTTTTCCTCCCCATTTGATTCCGTGGTCTCCCATTGCCTTTCCTGTGCTCCTTAAAACAAAGTCCATCAAAATAATCCATATAAAGGGGGATAGAACACAACCCTGCTTAACTCCTGATTTAATACAAAACCAGCTGCTAACCTCATTTCCTACCTTAACCGCAGCAGTGTTATTCTCGTACATAGCACTAATCACTTTAATGTATTTGTCTGGTATACCATACAAGGATAAAACCTTTACTAAAGCTCCTCTATCAACAGAATCGAATGCTTGCTCATAATCTATAAAACTAAGGACCAAAGGTGTTTGAAAACTTAGGCACTTCTCAATTATTAACCTAAGAGTGAAAATTTGGTCAACACATCCTCTACCTTTTCTAAAACCGCACTGCTCTTCTCTTAAAACTTTGTCTACGGCATCTCTCAGTCTAAAAAGTATCATATTACTTAGCAATTTGCTACCTACAGAGACCAGACTAATGCCTCGATAATTACCACACTCACTTTTATCACCTTTCTTATAAAGTGGCTTAATTAAGGTTTTCCTAAAATCATTAGGTACTTCCCCTTTTTCAAAAATCATATTCATAATCTCCAATAACTTATTTCTAACCTCAGAGCCACCATATTTAAGAAACTCATTTACTACCCTATCAGCACCTGGAGCCTTATTATTCTTTAATCCTTTTAGTACTGTTTCTAATTCCTCCTCACAAAACAAATCTTCCTTCACATCCAAGGTATCACAAACTTTTTCATTTTCCTCTATATTTTTTCCTGCAACTCTATCTCGGTTAAGCAAATTCTCAAAATGTTCGGCCCATCTCGCTTTAGCTTTTGTCTTATCGCTAATTGCCACCCCATTCCTATCTTTAACTGGGACAAGTCCGGATTGACTACTACCTCTCAATTTGTTAACGTGCCAGTACAATATTTTACTATTATGCCGTCTAGCTGCATCTTCTAAATCCTCGGCAATTTTATCCATGGCCTCCACTTCACACCTCCTTAGTTCATATTTCAATGCTTTCTCCACTTTCTTTACATTTCTTTTGTTTTCATGTGATCTATCACTCAGATAATTCTTGTACAAGTCCTTTCTCCTTTCTATTAAACATAAAGCTTTTTCACTAATATTCTTAGCTGCAGTTCTAGCTTTCTTCCCTAATACACCTTCAGCAACTTCACAAATTATTTTTCTAAAATTATTCCAACCATCTTCCACATTATCAAATTTTAAGCTCTCAAGTTTAGTATTCAACTGTTCCTGGAAAGTTTCTCTCAAATTCTCATCCTGGAGTCTACTAACATCATAACTTCCCGGGAGGTAATTACCCTTCCGATATTTCAGCTTTAAATTAACCCTTGACACTACTAGATGGTGATCTTTACTTTTAACATCAATAACAGCACTCCTATATACCCTAGTATCTTGTATTGATCCTGCCAGTCTTCGATTTACTATAACATAATCAATAAGGTTTGCTGTCTTACCATCACGTGAATACCATGTTAGCTTATGAGCCATTTTATGACCAAACACCGTATTGGTTATAACTAGATTGTTATACCTACAAAATTGCAAAAGTCTGTATCCATTACTGTTTTCTTTTCCTACACCAAATTTACCTAAGCTGGGATACCATCTATCCATATTTCTACCAACCTGGGCGTTAAAATCTCCCAGCAATAACATCATATTTCTACCTGGGACCTTGTCTATTTGCTCCTGTAACTGTAAGTAAAATTCATCTGAGTCACTAGTATCTCCATCAGTCGGTTCTACAGGGGCGTATACTACTATAACTGATACCTTGAACTTTCTAGTCATAAAATGAGCAATTAGTATTCTATTATTAATACCTTCCCAGCCTAAACAAGACTTAGCAGCTTCCTTATTCATCATGAGCCCTACTCCCTGTCTATGTACCCCATCCTTCCTGCCTGAGTAAACAAATTCTATATCACCTAATTTCATGCTTCCTACCCCTGGGATATGAGTTTCTGAAACTCCTAATAAATCCAGTTCGAATCGTCTGAATTCGTCAGTCAAAATGTCGATACGATAGTCATTTTTTAATGTCGTAACATTCCAAGTTCCAATTTTCATGTTCTTTAAATCATTGAAATTTTTTTCGCCTCAGGAAAAGCAATGATCCCGGATACCAGTGCAGGATGGGGATCACATATCTTCTCAAGTCTACACCGAAGTGCTTAAGCCGGCTTAGAACCGGACAGCAAGAAGTCCCTGGGACCTCCATGAATGGAGGCTTTGTGCAATCCTGGGCCCATCTTGGTCACAACATGGTTTTCAGCGCTTGGCGATGCTCTTCTATCAACAAGAGTCGAAATCCTGCACAGACAATCTCAAGCCTATTACCTCCGACTCATTATATATTCATGCCTACAAATATTATGCTACTACGGAGAGGCAACCCGTAATAGATAAATTAGCTAGGAAGAGGTTTTTCAGCCCAAAGACGCCCATCAAAACATACCAATCCCAGAAGAATTGTCCATTAGTCAGAATCCCGTGCGAATGCTGTGTCGTTTACTAGGCTATAATTTCCTCGAGGGCGCCACTCCTCAAGTGGGAATAGAGTTGACCGCAAGGTCCCCAGTCTTGCAGGTACCCCGAAAAGGTCGAGGCAGCCCTTTGCAGAGGCCGTTGTCCATAGATCTGGATCTTACGCCCTGCCACAGTTGTCCTCCTATAGAGGATCCTCCCGCGATGGTGTTCTGCATCACCATGCAATTTAACCCATTGCTGGGAGAAGGTTTGCAACTCATGGAACTTGTGGATAAACAAGTGGGCCCTTTTGAGTGTACATTTGAGGGGCCTTCTTCCTCCTCCGCCTGTATTTATGACCCCGGGCAAGGGTGCCCCAGATTCTATTATGGACCCCCAGGGACAAGGTCCCCCCTTGGTCCATGCCTCCTATGGAGGTACCCTACATATCTGTAGAGTGTTCCCCTATCGCCACCTGGGGACATGCTGAATGGCCTGGGGGAGGCCAGATAAACGGATCACTTTTGTTTTGCAAAGGCAATAACTCAGTGACATATTTAACCTACTACTTATAAATATACATAACTCACTGACTAGGCCTATATTAGTTATATACAGAAATATATAACTCAGTGACACATTAAACCTACTACTTATAAATATGTGTAACTCACAGACTAGGCCTATATATGTTATATACAGAAATATATAACTGAGTGACATATTTAGCCTACTACTTATAAATATGTGTAACTGACTGACTAGGCATATAAGTTATATACAGAAATATATAACTCAGTGACATATTTAGCCTACTACTTAAAATATGTGTAACTCACTGACTAGGCCTATATAAGTTATATACAGAAATATATAACTCAGTGACAAATTTAGCCTACTACTTATAAATATGTGTAACTCACTGACTAGGCCTATCTAAGTTATATACAGAAATATATAACTGAGTGACATATTTAGCCTACTACTTATAAATATGTGTAACTCACTGACTAGGCCTATATAAGTTATATACAGAAATATATAACTGAGTGACATATTTATCCTACTGCTTATAAATATGTGTAACTCAATGACTAGGCATACAAGTTATATACATAAATATATAACTCAGTGACATATTTAACCTACTACTTATAAATATGTGTAACTCACTGAGTAGTACTACTACTACTAACAACTCATCGCAGCACCAAGCCGCCTGAGGACAGCACAGCTACGCAAGCTCTTCCTCCATCCCAATCTATTCAAAGCCTCCCTTTTTACACCCTCCCACAAAGTTCCCATTTCCTTTAAATCTTTCTTTATGACGTCCTCCCACCACAGACGAGGACGATCTGCTTTCTGTTTAGCCCTAGACGGTTGGCCGGAAGGAAAAATCTTTGGCAATCTCTCCTTCTTCATTCGCACAATGTGCCCTAGCCACCTCAACCTGCTTGGGAATGAGAAGATCGATAAGGAAAGTGTCCTACTTAAAAAAAGTGTATTTATCTCGTTCTCTATGTTCTTCTTTATTTTTGTTTCCTTTCTTTTTGCTCTTTTCGTTCCTATGTGCTTTCCTTTTTTCCGTATTTTTCACTTATTTCCAAATCCCTGCTCATCTATCTCTGAGCTCCTAGGCCTAAATCCATTAAAATTGGTTCAGTTTTCTTGCCGTATATCTTTTGTTGCAGAAATTCTACAGGAACGTACTGCCGTTGACTTTTTTCCACTGTGTCGCCCCGGACTCCCACCGCCAAGTGGAGAATATGGGTGAGTTATTTTTTCTTCTAATTTGAATAGTGGTGGCTGTGGTGGAACTCGCGATAGGTTGAGTGAGTTGGAGGAGAGACCCTTGAATTTATCACAGATTCTTTCATGCATTGATAGAGAGGATGAAAGCACTTATGATTATTTTATTAATAATTGACCCATGAACAAATACCTTTCTCTAGGAATGATTATGAGTAAACCAACAAAGAAGTGTCTGAGAACAGCATTTCTAAATTGTTGCGGAATTATGAGTATTTTAGAAAATATTTCACTATTGCTTCCCGACCATAAGATTGATGTTTTTGGTGCATGTGAAACATTTTTAAATGAGCAATCTTCTGAGCTAGCTCATATAAATGGGTATAAGTCGTTATTTAAACATAGAATAGGTAGACAGAGAGGAGGGTTGGCTTTTTTTGTAAATGATAGTATACCTGTAAGAGAAGTGAATGATTATGATTACCTTTATGAAGAAATGGCATTTGAATTTTTTGCTATTGAGCTAGATTTAAGTCCTTCGAAAGTATTATGTTGCGTCCTATATAGGCCACCAAGTTCGGCTGCTAAACAATTTGTAGAAAAGTTCGATGAACTTAGCTCGCTGATGACCCAAAGAAAGTGTAAGTTAATGATGTTGGGTGATTTTAATATTGATATTAGTAATGTACAAAGGGATGTGAATTCAATGCTTTCGAATAATGTTGCCGTTGAATTTGTAACGATTTGTATGTCCGCGGGTTTGCTTCCAACATGCCGGATCCCGACGAGAATCACGGAGTCGTCAGCGTCGTTAATTGACAATATTTTCACAAATTTAGAGACACTGGGCTGTAACGTTATAGTTGATGATACTTCTGACCATTTTACGATCCTGTGCGACCTTGAAACGGGTCCCTCCCCTAAACCCTCTTCATTGAGGTCAAGAAGACTGAAGGCTGCTTCGATTGATAAACTGAAAAGTTTACTGTCCCAAGTCGACCGGTCTCCCTGCTTAGAATGTGACGACGTGGACAAAGCTACAGAATACTTCATCAATCAGTTTGAAATAGTACTTAATAAGGCATGTCCTTTATCAAGCAGGCAAGCTAGGCGTTATATTAAACCAAAGAAACCATGGATTACAGCTGCTGTTCTGTCCTCTATACATACCAAAAATAACCTCTTCAGGAAATTCATGGCAGATCCTACACATGAAAATCAGGCCAAATTTCGGCAGTACAGAAATTGTCTGACAAAGTTACTGCGACAAGCGAAGCAGTCATACTATCTTCATGAATTTCAAAATGCTGAAGGGTCCCCAAAAAAGACTTGGTTGATTATTAATGAATGCCTTGGGAAAAAGAAAATGAAAAACCTTCCGGAAGAGATATTATCACCAAAAGACAAGAAAATTGTTAAAGGAAAGCGAAATGTTGTTGGTGTCCTAAATGAGCACTTCGCAAGTATTGGTCACGTAACATCACTTGAGGCACCAACTCGAAGTTTACCCGATTCAGCATATTCTGCTTACATGCCGCCTCCATCGGATTGCTCTCTTTTCCTAACGCCGGTCTCAGCAGATGAATTACTGCAAGTTATATACCAACTGAAGAATGGGTCGTCGGAAGGTACGGATGGCTCGTCGACAAGCCTATTAAAACGGATAATGCCTGATGCTACAGAATTTTTAGTTCATGTTATCAACTTATGTTTTTCAAGTTGACGTTTCCCAGCTTGCTTAAAGTCTGCACGTGTTTTAGCCCTGCATAAGGGTGATGACGTGAAAGATCCAACAAACTACAAGCCAATCTCGATCCTATCTTCATTCGCAAAAGTAATTGAACGTTGTCTTTACAACCGTATAGTGAAGTTTTTTGATAAGAGGGGATGTTTTAATGACCTTCAGTTTGGGTTTAGGAAGGGTCATAGCTCTGAACATGCGATTCTGACTCTCACACAGTTTATACACGACACTTTGGATAAAAAAAAATTCCAGCTACTATATTTATAGATATTAAAAAAGCGTTCGATACTATTTGTCACACAATTTTGCTTCGTAAACTGGAAAATTATGGTATACGTGGACCTACAAATTCTCTGATTGACTCATATTTAACTGGGCGCAGTCAGTTTGTGGATGGTGGAAATGCTACCTCTTCACTACTTGGTATCACTGGTCAAGTCGGCGTTCCTCAAGGGTCAATACTTGGACCTCTACTCTTTCTTATTTATGTTAACGACATCAACAGGGCGCTGGATGATCTCGGGCTAAATGTCCTATTCGCTGATGATACAGCCTGCACAGTGAGCGGTACTGATGAAAGATCGCTTAAGAAGAATTTGTTGGCAGCTTTCGAGAGGATAGAAACTTGGTTTAGTGCAAATAAATTATCTGTTAATATGCCAAAAACCAAGTTCATGATTTTCTCTCGTACTGACCAGTCATTACCTGAACTTAGTAGACTACCCATTGATGAATATACTTATTTGGAGCGTGTATCTACTACCAAACTTTGGAATGTGCATGGGTCGGGTCTTAATATTTGTCTTTCTGTTGGTACACTGCGGGGTCATTTAAAAAATCTTTTACTAACCCTTTGATCATTTTATTTAATTTCATTTTTTTTTAGTTATGGTCTTCCCGCTGGCACATTCTATTGGTAGGGTTTCCCCACGGCTTCACTTCACTATTTTTGGTGTTTTGTTTTAGTTTGTTCTCCATTTGGCTGCTGGCTTGGGGTGATGCTTGGTAAGTCTTACATTTTTCTTTATTTTTTATCTATTTACAAAAGTGTGATTATGTACAAATGCAGTTATATATTATGTTTTTGTTGTTTTTATTTGTTATTGGTTGCCTGGTAATACGAGCTAGACTCTCAGCCGGGCATACCCATATTGTAGTTGTATTTAGTTTATAAATAAAAGAACCTGAACCTGAACCTGTGTCTGAAGTGTCTGTCTTTCTTTCGTTGCATGTCTAAAGTGTTTGTCTTTCTCTGTTTGTATGTCTAAAGTGTCTGTCTTTGTTGGCTTGTATGTCTAAAGTGTATGTCTATTTCTGTTTGTATGTCTGAAGTGTTTTTCTTTGTTGGTTTGTATGTTTGAAGTGCCTGTCTTTCACTGTTGGTATGTCTAAAGTGTTTTTCTTTCTCTGTTTGTATGTCTGACGTGTTTGTCTTTGTTGGTTTGTATGTCTGAAGTGTCTGTCTTAGTTGCTTTGTATGTCTAAAGTGCCTGTCTTTCTCTGTTTGTATGTCTGAAGTGTTTGTCTTTTTTAGTTTGTACGTCTGAAGTGTCTATCTTTGTTGGTTTGTATGTCTAAAAAGCTTGTCTTTGTTGGTTTGTATGTCTGAAGTGTCTGTCGTTGTTGGTTTGTATGTCTAAAGTGCATGTTTTTTCTTTTTCAATGTCTGAAGTGTTTGTCTTTGTTGGTTTGTATGTCTCAAGTGTCTATGTTTGTTGGTTTGTATGTCTAAAGTGCCTGTATTTCTCTGTTTGTATGTTTGAAGTATTTTTCTTTGTTGGTCTGTAAGTCTGAAGTGTTTGTTTTTGTTGGTTTGTATGTCTATATTGTCTGTCTTTGCTGGTTTGTATGTCTAAAGTGCCTGTCTTTGTTGATTTTTATGTCTGAAGTGTCTGTCTTTGGTGGTTTGCATGTCTAAAGTGCCTGTCTCTCTCTGTTTGTATGTCTGAAGCATTTGTATTTCTTGATTTGAATGTCTGAAGTGTCTGTCTTTGTTGGTTTGTATGTCCAAAGTGTCTTTCTTTCTCTGTTTCTATGTCTGAAGTGTTTGTCTTTGTTGGTTTGTATGTTTGAAGTGTCAGTCTATCTCTGTTTGTATGTCTGAAGTGTCTCTCATTGTTGGTTTGTATGTCTAAAGTGTCTGTGTTTGTTGGTTTGTATGTCTAAAGTGCCTGTCATTCTCTCTTTGTATGTCTGAAGTGTTTGTCTTTGTTGGTTTGTATGTCTGAAGTGTTTGTCTTTCACTGTTTGTATGTCTAAAGTGTTTGTCTTTCTCTGTTTGTATGTCTGAAGTGCTTGTCTGTGTTGGTTTGTATGTCTGCTGTGTCTGTCTTTGTTGCTTTGTATATCTAAAGTTCCTGTCTTTCGCTGTTTGTATGTCTGAAGTGTTTGTCTTTGTTGGTTTGTATGTCTGAAGTGTCTGTCTTTGTTGGTTTGTATGTCTAAAGTGCCTGTCTTTCTCTGTTTGTATGTCTGAAGTGTTTGTCTTTGTTGGTTTGTATGTCTGAAGTGTCTGTGTTTGTCGGTTTGTATTTCTAAAGTGCTTGTCTTTCTCTGTTTGTATGTCTGAAGTTGTTTTCTTTGTTGGTTTTTATGTCTGAAGTGTCTGTCTTTGTTGGTTTGTATGTCTAAAGTGCCTGTCTTTGTTGGTTTGTATGTCTGAAGTGTCTGTCGTTATGGGTGTGCATGTCTAAAATGCATGTCTTTCTCTGTTTGTATGTCTGAAGTATTTGTGTTTGTCGGTTTGTATGTCTGAAGTGTCTGTCTTTGTTGGTTTGTATGTCTAAAGTGCCTTTCTTTCTCTATTTGTATGTTTGAAGTGTTTGTCTTTGTTTGTTTGTATGTCTGAAGTGCCTGTCTTTGTTGATTTGTATGTCTATTGTGTCTGTCTTTGAATAAAATCAAGTGTCTAGACTATAAGTGCCTGTCTTTGTTGATTTGTATGTCTGAAGTGTCTGTCTTTGTTGATTTGTATGTCTATAGTGTCTGTCTTTGAATAAAATCAAGTGTCTAGACTATAAGTGCCTGTCTTTGTTGATTTGTATGTCTGAAGTGTCTGTCTTTGTTGGTTTGTATGTCTAAATTGCCCGTCTTTCTCTGTTTGTATGTCCTAAGTGTTTGTCTTTGTTGGTTTGTATGTCTGAAGTGTCTGTCTTTGTTGGTTTGTATGTCTAAAGTGCCTGTCTTTCTCTGTTTGTATGTCTGAAGTGTTTGTCTTTGTTGGTTTGTATGTCTTAAGTCTCTGTCTTTGTTGGTTTGTATGTCTAAAGTTTATGTCTTTCTCTGTTTGTATGTCTGAAGTGTTTGTCTTTGTTGGTTTGTATATTCGAAGTGTCTGTGTTTGTTGGTTTGTATGTCTAAAGTGCATGTCTTTCTCTGTTTGTTGGTTTGTATGTTTATAGTGTCTGTCTTTGTTGGTTTATATGTCTAAAGTGCCTGTCTTTGTTGATTTGTGTGTCTATAGTGTCTGTCTTTGAATAAAATCAAGTGTCTAGACTATAAGTGCCTGTCTTTGTTGATTTGTATGTCTGAAGTGTCTGTCTTTGTTGGTTTGTATGTCTAAATTGCCTGTCTTTCTCTGTTTGTATGTCCTAAGTGTTTGTCTTTGTTGGTTTGTATGTCTGAAGTGTCTGTCTTTGTTGGTTTGTATGTCTAAAGTGCCTGTCTTTCTCTGTTTGTATGTCTGAAGTGTTTGTCTTTGTTGGTTTGTATGTCTTAAGTCTCTGTCTTTGTTGGTTTGTATGTCTAAAGTTTATGTCTTTCTCTGTTTGTATGTCTGAAGTGTTTGTCTTTGTTGGTTTGTATATTCGAAGTGTCTGTGTTTGTTGGTTTGTATGTCTAAAGTGCATGTCTTTCTCTGTTTGTGTGTCTGAAGTGTTTGTCTTTGATGGTTTATATGTCTAAAGTGCTTGTCTTTCTCTTTTTGTATGTCCGAAGTGTTTGTCTTTGTTGGTTTGTATGTCTGCAGTTTTTGTCTTTGTTGGTTTGTATGTCTGAAGTGTCTGTCTTTCTCTGTTTGTATGTCTAAAGTGTTTGTCTTTCTCTGTTTGTATGTCTGAAGTGTCTGTCTTTGTTGGTTTGTATGTCTAAAGTGCCTGTCTTTCCCTGTTTGTATGTCTGAAGTGTCTGTCTTTCTCTGTTTGCATGTCAAAAGTGTTTGTCTTTCTCTGCTTGTATGTCTGAAGTGTTTGTCTTTGTTGGTTTGTATGTCTAAAGTGTCTGTCTTTGTTGGTTTGTGCGTCTAAAGTGCCTGTCATTCTCTCTTTGTATGTCTGAAGTGTTTGTCTTTGTTGGTTTGTATGTCTGAAGTGTCTGTCTTTGTGGGTTTGTATGTCTAAAGTGCCTGTCTTTCTCTGTTTGTATGTTTGAAGTGTCTGTCTTTGTTGGTTTATATGTCTAAAGTGTTCGTTTTCTCTGTTTGTATATCTGAAGTGTCTGTCTTTGTTGGTTTGTATGTCTGAAGTGTCTGTCTTTGTTGGTTTATATGTCTGAAGTGTCTGTCTTTGTTGGTTTGTATGTCTAAAGTGCTTGTCTTTTTTTGTTTGTATGTCTGAAGTGTTTGTCTTTGTTGGTTTGTATGTCTGAAGTGTCCGCCTTTCACTATTTGTATGTTTAAAGTGTTTGTCTTTCTCTGTTTGTATGTCTGAAGTGTCTGTCATTGTTGGTTTGTAGGTCTGAAGTATCTGTCTTTGTTGGTTTGTATGTCTGAAGTGTCTGTCTTTGTTGGTTTGTATGTGTAAAGTGCTTTTCTTTTTCTCTTTGTATGTCTGAAGTGTTTGTCTTTGTTGGTTTGTACGTCTGAAGTGTTTGTCTTTCACTGTTTGTATGTCTAAAGTGTTTGTCTTTCTCTGTTTGTATGTCTGAAGTGCTTGTCTGTGTTGGTTTGTATGTCTGCTGTGTCTGTCTTTGTTGCTTTGTATATCTAAAGTTCCTGTCTTTCGCTGTTTGTATGTCTGAAGTGTTTGTCTTTGTTGGTTTGTATGTCTGAAGTGTTTATCTTTGTTGGTTTGTATTTCAGTTTAAAAAGCTTGTTTTTTTTATTTATATCTTACTATAACGAATCTCTTTAGGAATTTTCATTTTTCTTGTTTTGACATGGAGGGTTTGAGAGGAAAGGGGAGATGGGAGGCAAAAGAGGATTTGTGTGGCCCTTTTAGGTTTAATGTAGAAAAAAATCCTAGAAACATATTTAAAAGAAGGATAGCTTTCAAATGATGTGGCTCTTTTAGGTTTAATGTAGAAGAAAAATGCTAGAAACATATTTAAAAGGATAGCTTTCAAATGATGTGCTGTTTGATAAGCTTTGACAAAAAGCGAAAAACCTCATTTGGCCTATCTCTAGACTACCTCCATAACGATACAAAATAAAATATAATTGAATATAGTCATGCGACACCTCATTTGAAAGCTCCTGACATAAAGATTTTAAATATCTAAGTCTTATGCAATAGTTTTCGAACCAAATTTGAATTTGCCATGTTTTTCTTTTGGAGGTACTGATATTCAGGGGTAGGGGGGTTTATGGAGCTAGGACATTCCTAGGCAAGGAAAACTTCTCCAATTAAGATATATGTTACTATAACAAATCTTTTTACGAAATGTCATTTTCCTAGTTTTGACACAGAGGGTTTGAGAGGAAAGGGGAGACGTGAGGCAAAAGGGGATTTGTGTGGCCCTTTTAGGTTTAATGTAGAAAACAATGCTAGGAACATGTTCAGAAGAAAGATAGCTTTCAAATGATATGCTGTTTGATAAGCTTTGACATAAAATGAAACACCTCATTTGGTCTACCTCTAGACTACCTCCATAACAGAAAAATAAAATGTAATTGAATATAGTCATGCAACATCTCATTTGAAAGCTCGTGGCATAAATATTTTAAATATCCAAGTCTTATCCAGTAGTTTTTAAACCAAATTTTAATTTGCCATGTTTTTCTTTGGGAGGTAGTTATATTCAGGGGGTAGAGGGTTTATGGAGCTAGGGCATTCCTGGGCAATGAAAACTTCTATATTTAAGATATATCTTACTATAACGAATCTCTTTACGAATTTTCATGTTTCTTGTTTTGACATGGAGGGTTTGAAAGGAAAGGGGAGATGGGAAGCAAAAGAAGATTTGTATGGCCCTTTTAGGTTTGATTCAGAAAACAACACTAGAACCATGTTCAGAAGAAGGATAGCTTTCAAATGATGTGCTGTTTGATAAGCTTTGACAAAAAGAGAAAAACCTCATTTGGTCTACCTCTAGACTACCTCCATAACGATAAAAAATAAAATATAATTGAATATAGTCATGCGACACCTCATTTCAAAGCTCCTGACATAAAGATTTTAAATATGTAAGTCTTATGCAATAGTTTTTGAACCAAATTGAATTTGCCATGTTTTCCTTTGGGAGGTACTTATATTCAGGGGTAGGGTGGTTAATGGAGCTAGGACATTCCTAGGCAAGGAAAACTTCTCCATTTACGATGTATGTTACTAAAACAAATCTTTTTACGAACTTTCATTTTTCTTGTTTTGACATGGAGGGTTTGAGAGGAAAGGGGAGATGGGAGGCAAAAGAGGATTTGTGTGGTCCTTTTAGGTTTAATGTAGAAAACAACGCTAGAAACATGTCCAAAAGAAGGATAGCTTCCAAATGATGTACTGTTTGATAAGCTTTGACAAAAAAGGAAAGACCTCATTTGGCCTACCTCTAGACTACCTCCATAACAGTAAAAATAAAATTTAATTGAATATAGTCATGCGACACCTCATTTCAAAGCTCCTGACGTAAAGGTTTTAAATATTCAAGTCTTATCCAATAGTTTTTCACCAAATTTGAATTTGCCATGTTTTTCTTTGGGAGGTACTTATATTCAGGGGTGGGGGGTTTATGGAGCTAGGGCATTCCTGGGCAATGAAAATTTCTCTATTTAAGATATATCTTACTATAACAAATCTCTTTACGAATTTTCATTTTTCTTGTTTTGACATGGAGGGTTTGAGAGGAAAGGAGAGATGGGAGGCAAAAGAGGATTTGTGTGGCCCTTTTAGGTTTGATTCAGAAAACAACACTAGAAACATGTTCAGAAGAAGGATAGCTTTCAAATGATGTGCTGTTTGATAAGCTTTGACAAAAAGCAAAAAACCTCATTTGGCCTACCTCTAGACTACCTCCATAACAGTAAAAATAAAATATAATTGAATATAGTCATGCGACACATCATTTGAAAGCTCCTGAAATAAAGATTTTAAATATCTAAGTCTTATGCAATAGTTTTTTAACCAAATTTGAATTTGCCATGTTTTTCTTTGGGAGGTACTTATATTCAGGGGTAGGGGGGCTATGGAGCTAGGACATTCTTAGGCAAGGAAAACATCTCCATTTAAGATATATGTTACTACAACAAATCTTTTTACGAATTTTCATTTTTCTTGTTTTGACAGGGAGGGTTTGAGAGGAAAGGGGATATGGGAGGCAAAAGGGAATTTATGTGGCCCTTTTAGGTTAGATGTAGAAAACAACACTGGAAACATGTTCAGAAGAAGGATAGCTTTCAAATGATGTGCAGTTTGATAAGCTTTGACAAAAAGTGAAAAACCTCATTTGGACTACCTCTAGACTACCTCCATAACAATAAAAAGTAAAATATAATTGAATATAGTCATGCAACACCTCATTTGAAAGCTCCTGCCATAAAGATTTTAAATATCCAAGTCTTATGCAATAGTTTTTTAGCCAAATTTGAATTTGCCATGTTTTTTTTGGGAGGTACTCACATTCAGAGGTAGGAGGGTTTATAAAGCTAGGACATTCCTAGGAAAGGAAAACTTCTCCATTTAAGATACATCTTACCATAACGAATTTTTTAACGAATTTTCATTTTTCTTGTTTTGACATGGAGGGTTTGAGGGGAAAGGGGAGATGAAAGGCAAAAGAGGATTTGTGTGGCCCTTTTAGGTTTAATGTAGAAAACAACACTGGAAACATGTTCAGAAGAAGGATAGTTTTCAAATGATGTGCTGTTTGATAAGCTTTGACAAAAAGCGAAAAATCTCATTTGCCCTGCCTCTAGACTATCTCCATAACAGTAAAAATAAAATATAATTGAATATAGTCATGCGACACATCATTTCAAAGCTCCTGAAATAAAGATTTTAAATATCTATGTCTCATGCAATAGTTTTTTAACCAAATTTGAATTTGCCATGTTTTTCTTTGGGAGGTACTTATATTCAGGGGTAGGGGGGTTATGGAGCTAGGACATTCCTATCCTGTGTTTTATATCCTGTGTTAGGACATTCGATATCCTGTGTTTTATTTTCAGTCATTTTCTAGGCTCATTTTTCAAAGCTTGTCCCGGGAAGGAAATATATCAGGAGTTTTCAAACGAGCTGTCACGTGGCTATTTAAAAACTAAAAAATACCATTATGGTATTTAGCCCTGCTTAGATTTAGCCCAAACAAGTTTTTTTTAGTGTCAAGTTATCAAATAGCACATCATTAGAAAGCTTTCGTTCTAAATTTATTTATAGCATTATTTTCTAAATCACACCTTAAAGGGCCACACAAAACCTATTTAGCCTCTCACATCCGCTTTCGTCTCAATCACTCCTTCACACCAAGATAAATGAAAATTCGTAAAGATTCTAAGTAAAGAATCTACCTAAGCTGAATATGTCTGCTAGATATTTAACTTAGTGGATGCAGCTCAAGGCTAATTGCCTTTCAGTTAGCGTAAGATTTAAAGGATATTCAAGACGCAAGATTAAAGAAATATTCCTCCCTTCCGATTAATCCGGAAGGGAGGAAAAGGAAAGAAAAGAATGAAAATTTAAAATTTGGTAGTGTTGTCATTTCAGCTTATTTGATTCATATATAAAAGTATGTTTATTTTATGCAATGTAAAATTAAGCTGAAGTTATACTGTAAAGTATCTGGGATAAATTTGAGACGCCTTTTCCTGGTCTCATGTTAGCAGAGTTTGTTATATATATTTCAAACAGAGCTCGGTCCAGGGGGGCGGGCTTTCGGGACTAAAGTTATTCGTGAGAAAGGGTTTGTTCCTAGGCCGGTCGAACAGCCAATAGCTGGGACTTCCGATTCTAGAGAGTTGGGGCCAAGTGTATACTTTTAAAAGGTAGCGCATCTTTCGCTTTCGTCTTAGTTGTTTGTTCTTCTGCTACCTTATTTTCTCTGTTTGTGTATTCTCACGTCATTAAATAAAGACCATATACCGACGTTTATTGACTATCTTTGAGAAGTTGCGTAAACCGTTCCATCAGCCAATATAAAAGGTAAACTACAAAGGAGTTTACAATATAAAGAGGTTTACAATACTGTGTTTTTATTATTGGGGGGGGGGGAATGGATGATTTTATATTTATGGCTTTTTCGTAGAATTAGAATTAAAGAAAGTTTGTTATTTGATATTTTAAAGTGGCCACCGTAAGCGGGGACTTCCTGCAGCGGGAGGTTGTCCTATACGGGAGAACATTTTTTAACATGGTATAGAAGTAGGACTTCAATAATGTAAAGACCATTCTTCGGCTGCTATCTTTATGTAAATTAAAGTGTAGTTTTCATTTAGTTTTTTGTAAATTCTTAAATATTTTATTATTATTATTATTGGTGCCACTAAGAGGAGATGAGGTGGAATGAAGTTAAAAATTAAAAAAAAGGTATTCAAAAGAAAGATGTTCCATTGAATTATACATCCACAAGCTTATTCACAAGTGTTATAGTGTAGTGAAGCAAAATAGATAATTTTTTGTGCTAGTGAAACTTGTGAACCAAATTCGCCTCCTGTATTTGATTATTCAAATCGTTGAGTCTGGTTTTATTTCACATCCAATCCTTAATAATTTAATTTTCTATTTAGAATTAAATTTTATTCTATCTAATATTCAGTATCACCTGATTTGGAAGTGTCCAAAGTTAAATGTGACTCAAACTTGATATCTAATCTCTTTGCTTTAGGAACAATAAAAGCTGGAAATTGGTGGTTACGAGATATTTCCCGCCTGTCATAAATTAGCCTCTTGAATGTGCGAAATTTGAAGCTAACAAAATCTTTGTTAGAATGACAGAATGACAAAAGTGATACTCAAACAAAGAGCATTATATATCAAGTTTATAGGTTAGAAAGTTGGAATCACGACTTGCATCTGTTTCCAAGTATCGATTTAAGGTATAAAAACAAATTAAAGAAGGGAACATAAGATTTTTATTCAAACACAAAAGTAAATACACAAGCTTGACAGTTGACACATAGGGTCCATGCCTGGTTGCATCTTTCAGCGTGGCAGATAATTCACAACGGTGACAAAAACACCTTAAACTAGCTCATCAGACAAGAAAAAAAAAATAATACAAATTTCTCTCTTAAGGATCAGACTTCCCGAAAAAACGAGAAAATATCAAATTCGAAAAATTCAAAGAGATTTATCATAATTTCTTGTTTTTTATAAATTATAAAATAAACAGAAGAAGATTGTGAATGAAAAGTAAACTGCTTCATTAAATGAAACCCAAACAGAAATAAAGCTAAATCATAATTCAACCGTAAGATGTTACCAACAAATAAATTGCTATCAATAAATAAAGAAAAGCGAACAGGAATTACACTAATCAATCCAGTCAAACTTAACAATGAACAGATATTACTACAAAACAAGTTGGGCTAGCCCCCTTGTGCTTTCTAACGACCAAAAAGCTGTTTGCTCTACATTCAAAATAATTTTCATTTCAAGCAGTTTTTACTTTACCTACAAAGTAATTACAAAAAAGGAAGTAAATCTCTAAACAACCAACATTACTGAAATGAACTAATGAATATAATTCGAAAATTTAATATACTTGGATAATTTGGGAAAGCATCAGTAATGAAGAATAAATTACCGTATTTTAAAATGTATTTTGACTTAAAGAAAGGCCAAAAGACGGGTCAAGGGATTGAAACTACTCCCATCCCAAAACAAATCATTCTTAACGTCCGGATCATAACAAGGTAAACCTTCAGGTGAAAAAAGTGATGTTAAAGTTCAAGAAATAAAGAATAATAAGAGTAAAATTCAGACACATCAAAGAGACTTCCAAGGCGTATATTATTCGTCTAAAGGGGACAAAATATTTCTTCTCCTGTATTCCTTGAGTGTTTTACAAAAGGCTCTTTCCGAGAACACTAAATCAATGCAGTCACATTTTCATCTTTTCTTGGAGCAAAAAGCAAGAACAAAAACTATTAATGTAGTAACAGCACAACTGCAATTATTTTTCTCGAAGACGAAAAAGCCCGATAGCATTGACTACATGCAAAGACCATTTTGGCTTCCTTTTTGCCTTGTCTTATTTACAGAATTCCAGATTAGTTTAGCTGCTCCAGAGATAAAACAAAATTGACCCTTCATTTTGATGCTGCTGGAGGTATTATATGCAAAATAGGTAATCCCAACAAAAGGAAATACCTAAATGCGTTAGTTTCTCCCAGTGGTAAGAAAGGAATGTCTCCGTATTTATATTTTGAAGCAGTCTCGGAACGACACGATACAGGCTGGATTTCGACTATTTTGCAAGACGTTAACTATGCTATTCGCCAAAAAACGCAAATAAGGATTCCATACATAGTAACTGATTTTTTGGGTACTAATATATGCGGTTCTTTGAGTTTTTAACGATCATAGCTTGGACCAATTTTTAGATTGGTCTTTCGATATGGTAACTTCTGGGAACACAGGAAAAGGAAAATAAAAATTGATTATCCGCGGAGCTCATATGATAAAATCTATACAAACATTCTGTGCTGCAGCACATTCAGAATCTTTGATTTCAGAGTTTGTGGTATTCAGTAGTGTGAGGGTGATGCAGCAGCATTTGCTGCAGTCCTTAATTAGACGATGGAAATATTCAGAAACTCTGTTCACAGAGACATACATAACAGAGAGAGTGAGGATTGCCGTCTCTGAATTAAAAAAAGATAATAAATACAAACCCTTCGGTGGAAACTATAGTGAAAGAGGAGCCAAAAGGTGAATATTCACATCCTGAAGAATTTTTAAGCACCATGGAGTGACAGAATAAGAACCTCTTTTCCTGGTATTTTGCTTCAAAAAAGTGGACAGACCACACAGAAAATTTTCAGTCAAACGAACCCAAACTATCAAACAAATATTGCAATTTGAAAATATTGCACAGGTTGGAATAGCTGATTGACATTCCGTGCTCATTAACAACCACCCTTCTTCTTCCAGATGACAAAAATAAATTAACTAATTCTTCCCTAGAAGTTTTTTTTCAAAATAATGGAGAGATATATGAGATAATTTTAGTGCCAATGGATTCCATTGATTCTGTGAAACAATTTACCAAAATGTCATAGGAACTACCACAATAAGAAAAGCTTTTAGTGAAGATCCATCTTTTCAACCAGATGATATTATTTAAACATAAGGGGAAGATACGAATTTAGATACTGATAATATCGAAATTGAGAGAAAACCCCATGGAAAATGCATATATCAGCCAACTAACGAGAACAGTTAAAATGCCACTGAAAAACATGAATGTTTTCCATCATCCGAAAATGTCAAAGAAGTTTGGAAAAAGAAAAGTAGCCTTACACTCGCTAATTTCCGTTCGAAATACTACAATGCTTTCCATGTTTCTCCTATGAAGGAGTATAGCTGATGGTGATTTCCAATATAATTCCAAACAAAAGCCAGACATCTGATTCTTGAAATTTAACAAACCTTATATTGATTATGAAGACGAGTTAAATAAAAGTGGTTCGATGCTAAACCAAACTATGAGAATCTATATAGGGAAGATTAAAGTTTCTGATGGGAAGGGCACAATCTCTAGTATAGATCTGTCAACATTGACAGAGAATAAGTGGCAGAATGATAAAATAATGGAATTATTCATAATTTTATCCATAGAAAAATCTACTTGGAAAACGAAATCTGGTAGTTTAATCAGTCCATTTTACTTAAAAAAAAGATCGCTACGGGAGAACTGTCAATGAAAGAAAGGACAACTATGTGTGTTTCTGATAAACAGACCAAGTCACTGGATGCTAATAATAATCGTCCTTCAAAATAAAGAATTTGAGTTTTTTTATCCACGGCAGTCTAAAGATATATCTTAGACCTATAAATTCAAAGCAAATTCGTAATAAAACTATTACCAATATTTTTAAGAACAATGATACAGTTATAGACAATTTATCAAATCTCGAAATTAGCAGAAGAAAGCGCTCAGAAGCAGTTGCATTTATTGTAAAAGGGGGACAGCTTCCTTAATAATGTATGTAGGATTTGCTTCTTCGCTGACATTTAGAAAGATACCAAGTGGAATTTGCAACCAAGTAAAATTTATAGTTTCTTTCAGGAAGTTATGATCACGTCATCGGACAGGAAAAAAAAAACGTAAAGAAAAAACAAGGATATTTCCAGTCAGTAAAGAAATGAAAATACGAGAAAATTATTTCTTATTTTGTTTTAGTAGTTGTTTCTTCCGGATTTTTAAAAGTTATTCAAGTGTTTTTAGGTCTGTTTTTTTCTAATTTTGCACCAAGGACGGTTAAGCCAAAGTATTTGCATGTATTATTTACAAAGTGTCTACAGTATTTACATTTTATTTTCATTTTCACTATTTTTAAATGTCTTCTTTTTTTCCTTTGAGTGTTTTTTTTTTCTCATCTTGCAAGGCTTGGCAAGTGTGGTCTCAGAAATTATTTCTGATCCCGTCTTTTGCTCTTCACTCAAAACCACAGTTTATTTGATTATTCAGTATGATCTTTCCCTATCTCACCCATTATAAAAACCCAGACCAAGGTGCGAGTGCTCCAGAGAACGTTTTTGCAGATAGAAACATAAGCGGAATCAGAACTTTTCACGGGTAGATAAGTCAGACTGTGATCTAATCGGAAACAAGTGGAAACCCGCTATTACGAATAATGCACTTTGTTGGAAACAATCGGAAACAGACTAACCTACTAATGCAGAAAAAGTGGGAGGAGCTTTTTGTTCGCACCGAGAACGAAGACCAGAAATGATCTGCGATAAACTTACTGGATAATTATATAAACTGTGCTCAAAACATTCTAATTCAAGCAGTACTTTCCCTATATATTTATTTATCATAGCATCCACAAAGAAAGTAAATCACCATACTAACTAAGATTGCTGAAAGGAACTGATGAAGGTACATTGAAAATTTGCTATAAACTGACGTCGATCACTGAGTCTCAGTAATTTTTTTTATAATGGCACAATACAAAAAATACATATATTTGACGCATTTTTATTTCAATAAAAGGGAATGACGGGTTCAGGACTTCAAACCCCTCTGACCACCTAAAAAAGATTCTTAAATTCAGACATTGGTCGCATAAATGAAGTAAAAAGATTGTTTATCTTAAAAACTAAAAAATATGTCTCCCACTTGTAAATTTGTCTTTAAATTGCAGATAAGAATACCTTAATCCCCGTGTCTTCAAGAAAGTTCTTTTGTCACCCCTCCCGAATAAGATCCTGTTTTCTTGTCATTAGTTTTGTAAATGATTCAGAAATACAAATGTAAATAATTTAGAAATCTAAATGCTAAATATGTATGGGACTTTCGTTTTTATGGCAATTGCTACCACGTTGAATTTGGTAGATACTATCAATATTAATAGAAATCTATTTCACCTGTTAAATGTAAAGTATATCAACTCTTCTGAACGAAATCAATGCTAGAAAATTTGAAAAATGTAATTATAAGAGAAGCTTAATATAAGAATTTTAAAGTCTTGGCCCTGCAACGCCAAAAGTCATGGATCCCTTAATCCTTCCGTTAGATAGCGTTGGTTCTAGCCCCTCCGAGTTTCAAAGCACAACTTAGTTATAAATTATTTTACATAATACACTCGTAAATCTTCCTTTTGGCTCTTCTTTATATATGCCCAAAAAACAAATGCTATGAAACCAATGATTTGCATTTTTATCACAGCCAATCCAGTCAGTTTTTTCCAAAATGTTGGCTAAGCAGCAAATCCTACATAAATTATTAAGGGAGTTGTCAATATTGTCAACGATCAATCCAAATATTTCTGAGTGCTTTCTTCGGCTACTTTCTAGGCTTGATAAATTGTCTATAATTGTATCATCGTTCTTAAAATCAGAATGAAGGACTTGTAGTGGATGCAGTTCTTCAGTATCTAATGCATTGACAATAAAATCGATAAATTCTAAGCAAATCGGTCCACAATTATTGCTATCTACTTGTCTCTTGTATTTGAAATCTAAGGAAGTAAAAGACTCTCCTTCTTTTAAAAATGCAGATTCGAACATTGTTTTGTATATATCATTAGATTGCAATGGATCAAAAAATAATTATTCTTTATTTTGAACGTCAATTATTGTTAGCATCCAGTGACTTGATCTGTTCATCAGAAATATATATATATATATATTATATATATATATATATATATATATATATATATATATATATATATATATATATATATATTTACTAGGAGGCGGGGTGTTCCCGAGGAAACTTTTCCCTGGAGGAGGGGATTTCCGGAATGATTTTCAAACGATCTTCAATGAAGTCTTTTCCACAAGTGCGCAAAGAAAAATATTTCACCTGGAACGTCCGCAATAAATATTTCAGGGGAAATTTTCAGCTAGAATGGAATTGTGCGGGAGGAATTTTCCTGGTGAGGGGGCGGGGATTTTATGTGGGAATAACTTTCCATGGAGGGATTGTCCGTTGGGAGAAGGAAATTTTCATGGAGAAGAAGCCGGATTTCCCGGCATTATTTAAAAACGATCAGAGATTAAATTTTTAAAAATAAGTTTTTTCCAACTGAAAGTAAGGAACAACATCAAAGCTTAAAACGAAGAGAAGAGATTAATTATATGAGGTGGGCTGTCCCCTTCTCAATACCGCTCTTTTTACGCTAAAGTTTGACTTTTTGTCCCGATTTTTTAAGAACGACTCCTGAAACACAAGTAACATTTAATTAGAATTAATTTAAAAAGACTTTCCGAAAAACAAGTTTTACAAAGAAAAGTAAACGCCATTTTAAACTTAAGCTCAGCAGATACAAATACCTGTTAAAATTCAAACTCAAAACGACCAGAAATTACTATTAAAGAATAAATGAAACCCAAAACGAACAGAAATTAAATAAACAATCATAGCAGAATACATGCAACAAGTAATAATATAAATGAATAAATAGATCTTAAAGCGAGTAATGCTTAGATTGAATATGAAAATCAAGCTTAAAACGAAAAAAATATTTTGCCATTAGAATATAAATGAAACTTAAAACGAACAGAAATTAAATAAACAATCAATGCAAACAAACATACAATAGATATTAATGTAAATGAATAAGTAAATCTTAAAACGAGTGAAACTTAAATTGAATATGCAAATCAAGCTTGAAATGAACAAAACTCACTACAAACAAGAGTTTGGGTATCACCTCCTTCTCTCACTGTAAAAGTCTAAAACCTACTGCGTCATTGGCGCTTTACTGAAGACCAATTTTATTACAAATATTTTCTTTTGTGCTTAATATTGAAAATAAACATTAAAATTATAGTAAAATTTTGAACTGATGAGCTTTCAGCAATTAATATTATTATACATCAAATATTCAGTTTAATTTATTAGTTTTCTTCTAAAGTTGTTCAAGACGAATATAGTTTCACTACAAACAAGATTTTGGATACTGCCCCTGTCCTTATCTGTAAATAAGAACCATAAGCCTACTGCGTCATTGGCGCTTAACTGAAAACGAATTATATTAAAAATATTTTCTTTTCCAGTTCTTACAGTATTAAAGACGAAAATAAAATTACATAAAATTCTTGAATTCTTGAATTATAAAAATAAATTCTTGAACTGATGGATCTTTCAACAATTAATATCATTATACATCAAATATTCAATTTGATGTTGTTTATACTTTCCAAGACTGTTCAAGACGAATAGAGTTTTCAGTAAAGCGCCAATGACGCAGTAGGTTTTTAACTTAATGGCTATATCAAATTTTTTATTGGATGCATTTGGGGATAAAGGGGCTTTGGGGGGGGGGGGCTAGTTGCCCTCCAATCTCTTTTGACTCTTAAAAACTCAACTAGAACTTTCAATATCCAATCAAATGAGCCCTGTTAAGTTTTTACGTGCATCCCTCCCATAAGAACCACATATTCCCCCAGGGCATAACTTACAACGCCTGCCCTCGGGCCCTAGGGGGCTATGTCGACCCTGGAGTTTTCGTTGTATGGTCTTTAAAAAAAATGGTTATCTCAAAGTTCTTATTGGATGGGTATAAGGAAAAAAGGGTGTGGAGGGGGGGGGGGCTAGGTGCCCTCCAGTCTCTTTTGACAAGTGAACTAGAACTTTCAATTTCCAATCAAATGAGCCCTCTTTGAAGCTTATACGAGCATCCCTTCCATAAGAACCATTTATGCCCCATGGGCATAACTTACAACGCCTGCCCCCGGGCCCTGGGGGCTGTGTCGACACCGGCGCTTTTGTTATATGATCTTAGAACTATTTTTAACAAAATAGCTATCTCAAAATTTTTGTCGGATGCATTTGTGAAAAAGGACGCGGGGGGGGGGGGGGCTGGTTACCCTCCGATATCTTTTGACGCTTAAAAAGTGAACTAGAACTTTCAATTTCCAATCAAATGATCCCTCTCTGAATTTTATACGAGTATTCCTTCCATAAGAACCATATATGCCCCCAGGGCATAACTTGTAACCCTTGCCCTGAAGACTGAGAGGGGAGTGTCCTGCTCAAAGATATAAGTTCCAGAACTTTCAACTACGTTGAACAAAATGGCTATCTCAAAATTTTGATTGAAGGTGTTTGGGGAAACAGTGGGCGTGGAAGTGGCGTTAGTTGCCTTCCAGTCACTTTTGACTATTAAAAAGGGCCCTAGCCATTTAAATTTCCAATCGAATGAGCCCTTTTTGAAGTTTCTACGACAACGCTTTCTATAAAAAACCTTATATGCCCCTAGGGCATAACTTACAACCTTTGCCCTGAGGGCTGTGGGGGGTTGTCATCCTCAAAGACCTAATTTCCAGAATTTTCAACTACTTTGAAAAAAATGGCTATCTCAAAATTTTGATTGGATGTGTTTGGGGAAAAGGTGGGCGTGAGAGGGGGGTTAGTTGCCCTCCAATCACTTTCGACTATTAAAAAGGGCACTAGCCCTTTGAATTTCCAATCGAATGATTCCTTTTTGTAGTTTCTACGACAAAGCTTTGTATAAAAACCTTATATGCCCCCTGGGCATAACTTACAACCCGTGTCCTGAGGGCTGTAGGGGGAGTGTCCTCCTCAAAAACATTATTTCTATCTAGAAATCAACTATCTAGAACAAAATGGCTATCTCAAAATTTTGATTGGATGTGTTTGGGGAAATGGTAGGCGTGGAAGGGGTGTTAGTTACCTTCCAATCACTTTTGACCCTTAAAAAGGGCACTAGAAGTCTCGATTTCCAATCGAATGCGCCCCCTTTGAAGTTCATACGCCGACCCCTTCCATATGAAGTGCCTCTGGGGAAAAAAATAATAATAATAAAACATTGGAGCCGTATGGCCTTTACTATAGGCAACGCTATAGCGTTGCCTCTGATAATAAGCTTTCATTAGCTCTAATACAGCTTTTTGGGTATGATTTTCGTGCCTTAAGTAGAGCGTTAGTTTTCAAAGTTTAAGAAAATTTCTCCAGTTTATTTGGATTGAATTTTTAGGTAAATCTTAAGCAATCTGCAAATGTGCTTCACTTGTAGAAAAAAATGATCTTGTTTTTTGAACAAATTTTACAACGAGAGAAATGTTGTTGTTACAGAATTCCATAGTAGGCTGAGCAGCCAGCAGACAACAGACTAGGCTGCAGCACACTTTCAGATGCAAGGTCTTTGCGGTGAAAAGCTATAAAATCTTACCCTTCTTTTTCTTTCATTTTCGGTAATTGTTCCTTCGTCCCCGCAAAGCAAATTCTCATCGTCATTTAACATCGTTGTTATGTCAGCCTGGAAAGTGCTACAGTTAAACTAATGATCCAAGTGAAAATATATCCGAGGAAAATAAAAAAAAGAGAAAGTTAGCATTTTCAATATTTGGATTTTGTTTGCTGTGAAGAACTGCCAGCACATATATTTTGGTTCTTAGTCTTGCGGAAAATCTCAGTTTTTACTCCAGTGGCACTCTTTTGTGCGTTCTGAGCAAAAACTACTAAAAATCTAATTTTGGTTCTTTCGTGAACCTTCTAAGTACTTTGCCATTTAGAACAATACCTATGTTTCCTAACTTATTTGTTAAGCTTTATAAATTTGTATGTTTTTGAATAGTTAAAAAGGATTACTGTTGATGTGACAAAGATATAATAGATATATGTATATATCTTGAAACAGCATAAGACGGCAACAACAGCTGACTTTCTCAGCTGGTTCTCATAGCAACATTGTGGTTGGTGTTTATTTATTTATTGGGCTTTTCTCATTCATTAGAAATCTTAACACATGGAGTTGTTTGAAGTTGTGCATTATGGAATTATAATTTTTGAAAAATCTTTTAAAACTACTTTTTGCAGTGTTATTTTACTAAAATTTTCATGATTTCTAGTCTGAACAGGACAGATACAAGCATGTCCAGTTCAAATATATGGAGTTAAGATCATTTAAGAATGTATACGAATAAACCAAAAAACAAGCCAGTTTTACAAGCTCCTTGAATACGAAAAAGCTATACTGTTAAACCCGAAATAATTTTGAAGTTTCTCAATGACATTTTGGAAAACTATTTATCCTGCTTTACTAATTTGCTCAACATAAATTTTTAACTCACCTTTTCTATTTCCTGATTTTGCTCGTACGGCATTATATACGGCTCATTGTACTGATTGGTAGTGCATTGACCAACCTAAAACATATTTATTTCTAAATACTGGGTCCTCACAAGGAAATTCCTCTTTTTTGATGAAACATTTGTCGAAAGACTCGTACAGCGATGAAAAAAAAAATGGAAATGAAAAAACAACTCTGACAACCATCTGCAAATTAGCATCCCTTTTATAAAAATGAACTAAAAAACAAGTTTTTTCAGCTCAAAGTAAGGAGCAGCATTAAGACTTAAAACGAACAGAAATTGTTGCGTATATCAGGGGGTTTCCCCCTCCTCAATACCTCGCTCTTCACGCTAAAGTTTTCGGCCCTTTTAAAAAAGTTAATTATTGTTCTAATTAAATGACCCTTGTCTTTCAGGAGTCGTTTTTAAAGAATTGGGACAAAATTTAAACTTTAGCGTAAAGAGCAATGTGTTAAGGAGAAAACCACCTTCTTGTACGTAATAATTTCTGTTCTTTTTAAGTTTTAATGTTGCTCCTTACTTTGAGCTGAAAAAACTGGTTTTTTTAATTTGATTTCCGATCGGTTTTTAAATAACGCCAGGAAATCTGGCGGAAAAATCCCCATTATTATAATGTGGATTTATAATATTAGTTATAATGTGGATGTGACACAGATGACTCGAATAGTTTATTTTGATACTTCACCAGAAACAATTGAATTGTAGATTTTATTTTGTGATTAAATGGACTTGGTGGGATATGATCACCTCTTAGAAAAAACAAACAAATAAACATGCAACCGTGATCTTTCTTCTGGCAAAAAATACAAAATTCCACATTTTCGCCGATAGGAGCTTGAAACCTCTACAGTAGGGTTTTCTGATACTCTGAATCCGTGTGATCTTTCTTCAGATTCTATGACTTTTAGGGGGTGTTTAAACCCTTTTTGGAAAATCCTCATCCCCATGGAAATATCATCTGGACAATTGAATCCTGGTGAAAATTTACCCCGGACAATTACCTTTAACATTTCTACGCCTAAAATTGAGTCAGTAATGAGAAAGCAAGATATCAATCAATCAATCAATTTATTAATACTAAAAAGAAAATAATTACAAACTTAAAGTTTATACACGCCCAAGAAGCTCAGCTTGTAAAGGGTCAACAAAACAAATAAGACACTATTATAAAGCACATAAAAAAAAACAGAAAAAAAACATACTTAAAAAAAAAAAAAAAAAATGGATAAGAGACATTTATGAAAATAGGAGAATTAACAGGAAACTTCACAAATAACTGAAAAAAATTATAATCGAAGAAGAGATTGGAAATTAGGATTAAATAAATAAAAAAAAAAAAGAGAAATATATTGAATGAAAAAAAAGACATATAAATGTGGAAGGAATGCAAAAAAAAAGAAGAAAAAAGGGGAAAAATACTATACTGGAAAAACCCAGTGAGAAACTGCCTTTGCAGAAAGAGATAGAGGGACATCAGGAGGGATGGAGTTCCATAGTAAAATAGATTGGTAAACAGGAGACCTCTGACCTGCTGTCGATGATCGCTTAGGTAAAATGAACGTGCGATAAGAGCTACGTAAAAAAGAAGAGTACCTACCTGAGCCTGACAGAAAGAAAAACTGCTGCAGAGATGGTGGAAGTGTACCTAGAAAAGCAGAATGTGCTAAATAAAGGTAACTTTTACCCACAATACGATCCAGCGGAGCTATTCCAGTATCATTATAAAGATCACAGGAAGGGTAAAAAACGAGGTAGAAGAAAAGTAGCCTTCACTGCCCTATTTTGGGCTCTTTGAAGTGAGCAGAAAAGAGATTTATTAGTACTACCCCAGACAGAACAGCAATAAGAAAGGTAAGGAAAAATAAAAGCATAATAAAGAGAAAGCATAACATTAGGGGAAGAAATGAGTTAACCCTGTATAACATTGAAGATTGGCGGAGGACAAGGGAACGGGTATGAGTTATATGGGGTTTAAAAGAAAGAAAACTGTCAAGATACACACCAAGAAATTTCACTATAGTAGCTTGCGGTATAATATCATTCCCATAAGTCATGATGGTTGGTTCCCTTGCGTCTCTCATACGATAAGGGGTTCTAAAGTGTACAATGGCACTTTTTTGGCTGTTGAGAGTCATAACATTTGACCAGCACCAATCTTTTACTTTATCAAGAAGACCTTGAGCTAGGGAACTGGCAGATGGCAGGTCCACTGCAGCAATGAAAAAGTTACTGTCATCAGCAAAAAGAATAGGGTGCACAAGGGGATGAAGACCATCTACAAGATCATTAATATAAATTAAAAACAAAAGTGGTCCAAGCACAGAGCCCTGTGGGACGCCTTTCACAATAGGCAAGGAAGAGGAAGAAGTACCATTAACCAAAACATACTGAGATCTCCCTGAGAGGTAAGACCTAAATCATTCAAAAGGGACTCCATGCACTCCAAATGAACATAATTTAGACAAAAGAACAGAGTGAACGACCAAATCAAATGCCTTTGAAAAGTCAAGAAATAGACCCAAAACACACAAGACCTTGTCAAGGTTAACGCGCACAAACTCTGGTGCATCTGAAAGTGCACACAAGGTAGAAAAACTGCGACGAAAGCCATACTGATGGTTAGTTATGAGAGAATTACCTGCAGTCGTATTAGTACTAAATACAAATGAAGAGAGTCTACAATACACTACTTTTTCAAAAACCTTAGAAATTACAGGAAGGAGAGAAATAGGTCTATAGTTTGAAATTAGAGATGAATCACCTTTTTTAAACAAAGGTACAACATTACCAACCTTAAATAAATGAGGAAAAACACCAAAAGAAAGAGAGAGGTTAGTTATGTGTGAGATGGGGTTAGAAACAAACTGACCAATTTTTTTAAGAACATTACAGCTCAAACCAAAACCATTAACTGAACGGGTACTTGAAAGCTGAGAAATAATGTTAGAAATTTCAGTATCACTGCATGGAAAAAGGAAAAATGACTTTTCTGCTAAGGGAAAACTACTTACTCTGCTGTAGGGTGGATTAGGAACTGAAGGAAGTGAGGTGTAAAAGTAATGAGTCTTTGTCCTTATATGCTATCCCTGATTCTGAATAGTACTTGTATTATGGGTCAGTATCTTTGCCCCTTGACCCAGCCCTCAATAAAAGATACTAAGCTGAGTCGGACGACTTCTTAGATAGTTGTCCTCAGGGTGATTATGTAGTAACAGAGGGAGTTTTGTGCAAGGCCATCTCTCGCCCAAGACCTAAACAATCTTTCGGGATTGATGAGATCAGTGCACTCCATCTAAAAAGTGGTGGGGCCGCTCTCATTAGTCACGTAATTCTCCTGATGCAGATTATCCTCATCTAGGGTATTGTCCTAACCATTTTCTCAATTGAAGATCTTACGCCAGTTCCTGCAAAAAGAAAAATTACCATGCAATGCTCCTCTTTCCGTCCAATCATGATTGCTACTTCTCTTTGCAAGTTATTTGAACTTTTATTCGTAGATGAGTTTGAGAAACTCTGTTGGAGTCTGCCAAGATAATTTGGATTCCAACGCGGTAATAGTTATGCTAAAGCTCTCCATGTCGTTGCATATGCACTCCTGGATGCACACAAATCAGAATAAAGCCTAGTGACTGGTGGCTTAGACCTGCAGGGAACATTTGATTCATTGATTCATGCGCTTATGTTGCTAAACTCAGCTAAGAGAGGAGTGAACTCAAATATCATTCGGACTTTCCGTGATCTTTAGTCTCGCCTTAGCGTACGACTCAAGCTCCGTCCCGATAAAGGCCTTCTGCCAGCCCACCGGTCAACTTTGATACCAGTCGTCAAAGGTGCCCGTCAGGGGGCAGTTTTATCCCCCAATTTCTTCAAAAACTACATTATTGAGCCTCAAGACAGCTGTCCTTCATCATGCATTCTCAGTTCCATTGACATCTCCCTAGTATGCTATGCTGATGACACCCTGAATCTCAGCTGGACACTTAACCGCCTTTCAGAAATATTCTCATGTCTGCAGTCCAATTACGAGAAAGTTGGTCTGAGACTTAACTCCCAAAAATCGGAAGTCTTGCTTTACAATTAGAAAAATTACCCTCCTGCTAATGTCAAACTAGGTGATAGCTGAATAAAACCAGTTGATAAAATAGTATATATGGAGCTTCCAATAGGTACCTCATTACATCATACCCTTTCCCTCTTGATCTTACATATTGAACGGTGAATTTCCAGCTCCTATGCATTTGTCGTTATATCCACTCTGATATTTAACTGCCCACTACTGGCAAGTATTTACAACGCTACCGCTCTCCCACATTTATCATATGTGACCCTTTCTAAAAATTATTGGCAAACCGTGAAAAGTCTAAAATCCGCTCTTTGTTTATCCGTTTTGCGAAGTATATACTAAAATTGCCACCATGGACAAAAAACAGTTTTCTGATTCGGCGCTACAACCTAGCAGACCCAAATCTAGCTGTTGAGATACTTACTAGCCGGCAAAAAATAAAACCAGCAATTTTACAGCACGAATGGGCAAGTTTGCTTGTTTAATTTTTATTTTGTTTTCTTTTTTTTCTCCTTTCAGAAATTGTTGTACTTGCTGCTATTTTCGAAGAAGTTGTTTTTTCTGTTGTTATTTTGAGTATGTTATCGTTCTGTTTCCTCTTTTCGTACTATTTTGTAAACTATTTAAGAAGTTGCTATTTTTTAGTATATTTTCTTTTAGTTTCCTTTTTTTGCACTATTTTATATACTCTGTGGTTGTACATTTACTGAATGCGACGGGTTTTCAATATATTATTATTATTATTATACCCTGTTTCCATAGAAAGGATGTCGCAAAACACTGCTTTTTTCATCGACCGGTACCGTTTTTCGGTATCGGTCAAGTGACAACACTAATGACACCTCTCGCAAAAACAACGCTACTTTAGGAAGAAAAGAATACAAAATCAAAAATTTTTGGAATCCCAGAATGTCATGCAACTGAATACAGTGACTTAAAGATGAAGCTGTTGCATATGGGGGATATAGTTACCCTCTACGCCGACTCAACTGAGACTGGTTTCCTGAGCACTCTTATGTAAGTTTTACACAGGCCTAGCCTAAAGAGAGTTCCCTGATTTCCATCTTTTCTTGATGAATTTATAAAATATTTTGGCGTTTGCCTGTAGAGCTATTTAGAGAAAAGGAAACATGTTGAGAAATCAATTCATACTTCATAATCTATGCATTGTAAAAAAACAGTAGGCTAGCCTATCCAATTGAGCAAAAGTAGGCTATGTAAAACTAAAACCCTCACATCTTGTTAATAAGGAGGAATTGAGAAGAATGGTATATATCAATGAAAAGCTAAAAATCTAGGTCAATATCTACGATATCATATTATTGAGTTAGGACAAAAGTGAATGCACCATTCAATGCCTTTTTTTTATGCTGATTACAAATATAATAAGCATTTCTATTGGAAATGAGTTTCAGCCCCCCCCCCCTATATAGCCTTGGCCAATTCAGGGTTAGGTTAGGTATAGCCTATATAGGGGGGGGGGGGCTGAAATTCATTTCCGATAGAAATCATTTTCTCAATAATATGATTTCGTAGATATTGACCAAAATCTAAGCTATCCATCAATATGGTTAATTAATTATTTCTTTATTTTATTTATTATTTAATTAATTTGTTGTTATATATAATAAATAAAATTATTTAAGATCAAACACTAAATAGCCTACAATTGGGATACCACCAGATGGCTAATTTGACAGTGTATATATATACAAATCTTTAATTTAGCCAACCGGCCAACCAGTATTTTAAGCATAGGAGTCCAGCTGGACAAAAGGAAACATAGGCTATTAAGAAAACAATTCTTACTCCATAATATGTAGCCTAGAATAATCCTAGTTAACAAATTTTGCAGGGAGAGAGCCTTAATTGGTAAAATTCTGCTTTAGTTACTTTTACCTATATTGGAAAGGGGCAAGGTTAGGAAAATGAAACTTTCAGTGAAAGTTTATTCAGAAATAAACTTTACAATCTTCCTAATGTGCAAATATATACCCTGAATTGGTATATATAGGGGTAGAAATAAAATTCATTTGATGCCAAAATGATTCTGAACAACAAAAAATTTATAGGTAAGTCAATAAAACTAATAATTTTTGGTAAGGTTTAGGCTACATTAACAGACTATTCAGGTAGCTAAGAAATAAACCTACCTCTATTGTCAGAATTGCATCCTGAATCCAAATTTAACAAGCATTCATCAGAAATGAACTACCCCCACCCCTATATAATCCAATTGAGGGCAGCCTATATATTTACCAATTCAGGGTATATATACCAATTCAGTCATTGGTAAAATTATACTTTAGCTACTTTTGGTTATCTTTGAAAGGGGCTAGGTTATGAAAATAAAACTTTCAGGAATTGGTCTACAGGCTAAAGTATGTCCTGGGAAGATATTTTGAAGTATTTAACTCCACCGTTTCTCTCTCTAGAGGGTCTTGAAATTTGCCTATGTGACAGATCCATACCTATTGAAATTTTGACAAAACAACATTTTACTTTAATTTTCAGTTGCCAGGTTCTTTTTCTCTGGCTTTAGTTCTGAAAATGCAATTCCTGTTATTTGAGTAGAATTTTAAGCCATATCAAATTTTTTTCAAAATTTAGGAAATATATTTGCATATCTTTAAAACCTTATAGATTTAGATTGACCAATATTGTGAAGCTGAAAACAATTTTTTTGTACTTCATTTAAGCAGAAGATCTGTTTTGCAAGGTTTCACTTTTATAACACACAGATTTATAAAGGTCATCAAAGGTCAAGACCCTCTAGAGGGAGGAGTGGAGGTAGGTATTTCAAAATAGCCTCCCTTTCTAGAACATGCTTAAGCATGTAGACCCTTCCCTGAAAGTTTCATTTTCCTAACCTAACCTCTTTCCAAGATAGCCAAAAGTAGCTAAAGTAGAATTTTATCCAGTCTGTTTTTAGTTGCACATCAGATACAGACCTACCCAATGTTGACCCTATACAAATCCACCATCCAATGGTGCCCATTGACATTGATAGTTCAAATATCTTCAAACAACTTGAATTGCTAGATGACAAGAAATCCATTGGACCAGATAGATTACATCCACATCTTCTGAAAGAAGTTGCTAATAACATTGCCAAGCCACCCTCCCAATTATTCAAAGTCTCCCTATGTACCAAGGCAGTGCCAACAGATTGAAAACAGCATTTGTCACCCCTTTGCTCAAAAAGGGAAATAAATCCAGTTTAGAAAACTACTGTCCCATAACTATGACCTCTGCTGTTGCTAAAATACTGGAAAGAGTGGTAAATGACTCTGTCATGAAGCATATCAAACTTTATGGTATATTATCACCCAGCCAACATGGTTTTCAACCAGGCAAGTCTGTAGAAACAAATTTGCTGGAAACTTTTGATATTATAACAGACCTTTTTGATCAGGGATTACCTGTGAATGTCTCATTACTTGGCCTTGCAAAATTATTTGATGAAGTCCCACATCCACACTTGAACACAAATCTTATCTTGTGTGGAATGAATGCAGACCATTTGGGCTGGATCTCAGCTTTTCTTACAGATAGAATACAGAGGGAGGCTTTTTACTAATGAAGGAGAATCAATCCTCTCTGAGAGATATGGAGTCACCAGCAGTGTCCTGCAGGGTAGTGTCTTAGGACCTACCCTATTCAATATCTATATAAATGATATTTTTCAATTAACTACCAATCATTTAACTCTCTATGTAGACAACTCAAAATTGTTTGGTGCAGTCAATCATGTGTCACTACAAGTAGATCTTAACTGCATTCAAAAATGGGTAATAATATGGCACATGAGCTTTAATATTGGCAAATGTAGTGTTATTCATTTTGGCAATTCCAACCCAGGTTTCAAGTATACCATGGTCAATCCAGCTGTAAATAACATTCAATAGCTGCAATGGGTGGATGAAGAAAGGGATCTTGGAATCATTGTTGACATCCAGTATAAATTATATTCTAACTGCAAAAAGACTGTCTCATGCAAAGTCTGTCCCAGCAATAACTATGTCTTGTAGGTCTCTATGTTTTTTGTAAGGTTGTACAAGGCCTTTGTCAGACCAGTACTTGATTTTGGAATTTGCATAGCATCACCAGGGTACAGGGATGATGTACAGCTTTTGGAAGGAGTGCAAAGGAGAGCCACAAAGACAGTAGCTAAGAAGAGAGACAAGTCTTATGATGAATGTTTCAAGTAGCTGAAATTATCTACACTGGTTTACTGACAACAATGTGCTGATAGTCTCTCAATATATAAGCTTACTTCATAATACCCAAAAGGTATGTAATAAATTACATACCTTTTACAACTACATTAAAGATATAATTAGCCTCATGCTAGGAAGTTGTATGTATAGGATCTCCTGTTCTTGCAGTTGCTTCTATTTCAGTAGAATTCACTGGCAATTTTGAGAGCAGTTGTAGAAATCTTGAATCAACATGGAACAACTTAGCCAAATGTTAATATTTTTATAGTGTTAGTTGATACTGGACCTGGCAATTAATTGGCTTTCACCTAAAGCATTAAATAAAATTTGCTTATATTTAATGTCTTGAATTACTATTCATTGTTTGATCTTTTCTTCATTTACCCTTTCACCATTGCTTGGAAAGGGTCTTACTTCTATTTTAGTGGTGATTTTTATGGTTTGCTTTTTATTAATTTTAGTGATTGCTTTTTCTTATTATAGCACTGATGACAGTCGAGCAGAGGTCTTGGGTGAAATATTTGCATTCTATTTTCACTGGTTGTAAATATCCTTATTTTTTCTTGTTTTTAAGTAGCTTTCTTGTTGTTCAAGGTTGGGGGAGGGGGTGCGGGATCTGTAAGTTTCAAGTACAGTGTTTTCAACAATGCTAGTTCCATTGCTGTAGTTTTCATTTTGATCTGACGCCATTTTAAGAGTTTTTGGGTTATCTAAATTCCCATAGATATATTTTTGTCATAAAATTTTTCAATTAATATTAATTGAAATCATAGTTACCATTCCTGAATGAACTTTAGATGGTATTTTTTCCTCACTCAACATTTTTTTTTCCAAAAAACTTGTTGTCTTACATCCATGTTTTTCTTATGTATAATCCTTCCTCTATAGCCTTCTTCTGTTTCTGTTATTATAGTATATTTATACAAGTTTTGCAAACTATGTGTATTTTCCTTCTAGGCTTGTTGATGATCGTTGTGTTGTTGAGCCTAATGGTGGTGACTTGACTACTCCTCCTGCCAAATTTAGAGGTGAGCCTTTTTGTTTATTGGGAATTTGTATAAAGATAGACAGTTGAAAATAAGTCTGGATTTAGATTCCAAATTAACATAACTCCAGACAGTTATGTTACTTGGGGCAGTATGGGAGGTGCAAGTGTCTCTCAAAGGAGGGATAGGTACCAGATCAGAACATCTGACTCTTGACTTGTATTCTAAAATTGTTGGGAAATGGGTGTTTTATTAGTATTAATTTAAAAAACTTTCCAACAAAATAAGTTTTTCAAAGAAAAGTAAAGAACTCCATTAAACAAAAAATGAGCAAAAATAAAATCAAATAATCTACCAAGTGTGAAACTACCACAAATCAGCATCAAATAATAAATGAAACCCAAAACGAATAGAAATTACAATAAATAACTGAGTCAAACTCAAAACGAGTAGAAATTAACATAAGTTGGGCGTAAGACCACCATGCCTTCTCAAGGCCAGAACAAAATTTGCATTTTACTGAAAAAATACAAATGAATGTGCACTGTCAGTTCAATATACATAGACTGATATTTAGTATTCAAAATGTTAAAATTATTTGATTTATTAAAGTTATAAATGTAAAAACATTTATATCTTTTTCAGTAAAGTGCAAATTTTGTTCTGGCCTTGGGAAGGCATAGGGGTTTTGTGCCCAACTTATGTTAATTTCTGCATGTTTTGAGTTTGACTCGGTTATTTATTGTAATTTCTGTTCATTTTGGGTTTCATTTATTTATCTATGCTGATTTGTGGTAGTTTCACGCTTGGTAGATTATTTGATTTTATTTTTGCTCATTTTTTGTTTAATGGAGTTGTTTATTTTCTTTGAAAAACTTACTTTGTCAAAAAAGTTTTTTTAATTAATTTCTGTTTGTTTTATATTGACATAGTCTTTTCAGGGAAAAAGAAAATAATACTTTAAATCTTTTCATTTTTTAAGACTTTATAGTTTGGCCTGCTATTTGTATGCTGGAGAAAAATTTTCAGCAATTTTTAACAAAATACAACCTTTTAAAAATCTGGACACAAATAGTACTGTTTAATTTAGTTTCATACCTCCTCTAGTTGACCTGAAATGGAAAACTTGATACCATTCGCAAAAAAATCTGTTTACTTTCTTTGATAGCTTGGATACACATATGCTATTTTGATTTGGTTAAATTTTAAGAGCAGAAATGGGAGGGTGGGAGTGGAAGGGAGATTAGTTGCCCTCAAATCTCTTTTGACTATTAAAAAGGGCATCAGCCTTTTCTATTTTCAATCAAATGAGCCCTTTTCAAAGGTCCCACGACAACTCCTTCAATACGAAGTGCCCTGGTCTAAACAACAACAAGAACAAAAAATAATACATTATACCCACCTTGATCTTTACTATAAAAATGTCAAGCCTTCCAATCACTTTTGACTATTAAAAAGGGCACTAGGCCTTTCGATTTCCAATCAAATGAGCCCTTTTGGAAACAACAACGCTTTCTATAAACACTTTATATGCCCCCAGGGCATAAATTACAACTCCTACCCTAAGGTCTGTTAGGGTGGTTGTCGTCCTCTAAGACTGAAATTTCCAGAGCTTTCAACTACGTTAAACAGCATGGCTATCTCAAAATTTTGATGGGATGTGTTTGGGGAAATGGTGGGCTTGAGAGGGGTGTTAGTCACCTTCCAATCACTTTTGACTATTAAAAAGGGCACAAACCACTCCAATTTCCAATTGAATGAGCTTTTTTCGAAGTTTCTACAACAACTTCTTCAATACAAAGTGCCCTGCTCTAAAGGAAAAATTAATAAATAATACATTGCGCCAACACCCTTCTTATATGCCCCCAGGGGATAACTTAAAACCCTTGCCCTGAGGGTTGTGGGGGAGTGTCCTCCTCTTTACTTAGTCCCTGTTTCTTGTCTTGTTCTCAAGTGTCCCCGTTCTTTACTGAGGCAGTGCGGTTGTGCTGCCTATGATTTATGCAACAACTTTCTATATAAACCTTGTATGCCCCCAGGGCATAACTTACAACCCTTGCACTGAGGGCTCTGAGGGATTATCATCCTAAAAGACCTGTTGAACAAACCGGATATCTCAAAATTTTGATTGGATGTGTTTGGGGGAATGATGAGCTTTGGGGGGGGGGGGGGTTAGTTGCCCTCCAATCACTTTCAACTATTAAAAAGGGTACTAGCCCTTCGAATTTCCAATCGAATGAGCCTGTGTTGAAGTTTCTACGACTCTGCCTATAAAAACCTTATATCCCCCCAGGGCATAACTTAAAACCCTTGCCCTAAGGGTTGTGGGGAGTGTTCTCCTCAAAAACATATTTTCTATCTGGAAATCCACTATGCTGAACAAAATAGATATCTCAAAATTTGGATTGGATGTGTTTGGGGGAATGATATGCGTGGGGGGGGGCTAGTTGCCCTCCAATCACTTTTGACTATTGAAAAGGGCACTAGAACTCTCAATTTCCAATCGAATGAGCCCCTTTTGAAGTTTCTACGACGATCCCTTCCATATGAAGTGCCCTGCTCTAAAGGAAAATAATAATACATATTACATTGTGCCAACATCATTCTTATATGCCCTCAGGGCATAACTTAAAACCCTTGCCCGAGGGTTGTGGGGGAGTGTTCTCCTCAAAAACACTTTTTCTATCTGGAAATCAACTGTGCTGAACAAAATGGCTATCTCAAAATTTTGTTTGGATGTGTTTGGGGGAATGATACGCGTGGGGGGGGGGGCTAGTTGCCAGTCACTTTCGACTATTAAAAAGGGCACTAGCCACTCCAACTTCCAATCGAATGAGCCTTTTTCGAAGTTTCTACGACAACTCCTTGATACGAAGTGCCTGACTGAAGAAGAAGAGAAAACACATTTTGCCCACATTGTTCTTAGGCAGCGCTTGTGCACTGCCTATGATTATGAATATGGTGTGATTTATTCATGCAGGCATGACCGACTGTGAGTTTGTTATATTTGTATGTTGTTTTCTCTTTATTTGTGGGCATGACCCTTTGGTTTCGTGTGTGTCAAATATACTATACTATAAACGTTTTCTGTACTCTAAATAGACTGGAGATATCTTTAAGACTGGAAATATCTTTGTCAGACTGGAGCAACTTATAGGTAATTATCATATTGCCTCTGCATCAACACTATGTCAGAGTTGGTGGCTTCAGGCTCTGCAGTTGATACCCATACTCTTTATCTTTGAGACCCTTTACGCATATAGTCGCCCATCTTTGAACAGATTTGAGAGCCATCTGGTCTGTTTTATTAATTGGTGTGACAGTGCACATTCCATGCTCCAATCTAGGTCTCATTAGACTTTTATAGAGTTTAGTCACGGTTTCTGGGATCTACTAGTGATTGTATGCTTGATGATACCTGGAGTCTGGTTAGCCCAAGCTACAGCAGCACAGGTGTGATATTTGGATTTGAGGCCTTCATCCAGAGCAATCCCCACTTCTATCTGAGGTACTCTCTGAAATCGGTTGTCTCTCATTGGAACTTGATAACATTGAATATTGCCATTGTGGGTTATTTCTTCCAAAATGTTGAACCTTGAACTTTTCAACATGAAACTTGAGTCTCCATATATTGGCCCATTTGCAAAAGCAATCTAGGTCTGACATTATTGAGGCTACACCCTGCTGCGTGTCAACAGGATCAATACGTTTCAAGTCATCAGCATATAGGCTAAGTTTATCAGTCACGTTTTTGGAGCATCATTAATGTAGATATTGAAAAGTGTAGGTCCCAAAACAGTTCCTTGAGGCACCCCACTTAAGACCTCGCTATTTCAGAATAGATAGTTGTACCACCTTCTCCAAAAACTCTGACCTGCTGCTTTCTTCCCTTCACGAAAGACATAATCCAGTCCACCACACCCTCTTCAATACCAATTGCCTTCAGTTTCAACTGGAGCCTTTAATGACAGATTTTATCAAAGGCTTTAGTGAAGTGTAGCAGAACCATCAACTGGGAGACTTTGGTCAAGGAGTTCAGTTATGTAATTATGTGAATCGATCATATTTGTTTCAACTGATCTACCTGGTCGGAATCCAAGTTGGTGTTTTGATAGAAGGTTATTTGTGGCCAAATGTTTGAGAATGGCAGCATTTAAAATGCCTTTGAGGATTTTTCCAACAGCAGAGTTAATACTGATGGGCTGAGAATTGGGAGCTTTGATCCTTTCACCTCCCTTATGTATTGACGTGATATGGGCGACTTTCAGGCCAATGGAATGACTTTGGCATTAATAGACTTTTTGAAGAGCCTTGAGAATGGTTAGTACTAATAATCACCACCATTTGGGTCAACAATGCATTGTTGATGTTGATGATCAGTGTCTCGTTTAGCCCAAGGTTGGTTCAGAGTTCAGAGTTTTTTACACAATCCAATCACAACACTCCTAATCCCCCTCGAAAGGCTCCATGGCCAGGGATACAAGGGGGAATGAAAAAAAAAATACAATATATCCAAACAACCATGAAAAAGAAATCAATCACCAAACAACATATAAAATTAAAAAGAGACCATACCTGAGGCCTGGAAGTCATAGCGCAGAGAAGACCACCATATAACAAAACTAAACATTCAGGGGACATCAAGTCCACAAAAAAAAAAAAAAAAAAAAAAAAAAAAAAAAAAAAAAAAAAAAAAAAAAAAAAAAAAAACTATTCTGTTTGATTCTTAACTAAATGGTCCTTAAGAATCATCTTGAAAGGTCCAAACGAGTGGTATTTCTGTACTGAAGAAGGCAGAGAGTTCCAAACCTGATGAAAAGCAATGAGGGGATTGAAATCTGACCGCACAGTGGGAGTAGGAGGAATGCAGATATTATGTGACGAGCAAAGGTTATATGGAGCTGAATCAGAAATAAACTGAGGAGTTTTTTGAAGAGATTTTGGAAGATTACCCTGAATCTGATGAAAAACAAAAGAAGCACAAGAAAGAATGTAGATAGACTGTAGATTTAGAAGCAGTCTTGGTGAAGAACGGTTGGTGTCCATAACCAGATGCCGTGCTTTGTTATACATGACAGAAAGCGACCGTAGTTTAGAAGGAAAAGTAGACATCCATACTATGGGGCAATAAGAGACATATGACTGGACAAGGAAGAAGAAAGGAGCTTCAGAATAGATCCAGGAAAGGTGTGTTTGAGTTTTTGAATGACACCCAAACTCCATGAGACCTTAACCCTAATCATGGCTATATGGTGTCTAAACGAAAGGTTCTCATCAAGCAGGATACCAAGAAACCGGACCAACCAATTCTTTGATCTACACAAGGAGCCTTGTGACACCTGAAGCTGTGTCAGTTTAGGGAAAGCTACACCTATTTGAGAAAAAATAAGAAAATGTGTCTTGGCAACATTCAAGGCCAAGTAATTCGCATCAAACCATGAAACTACTCTCTCGAATATTGCCACCAGGTTAGACCTGATATCACATTCCGTCTTCCCAAGAGTCCCAAAAGTGCTGTCGTCAGCAAAAGCAACAAGGCAATCTTCATTAGAAGTAGCATTGGGACACGAAGGATTATCCGGATGACACAGATTGCAGCATACTAGAGGACTGGTAATCTTGACTACTGAAATCAGATCATTGACGTAAATCAGAAATAAAACGGGGCCAAGAACAGATCCCTGGGGGACGCCATATTCTACTTCAGAAGGGCTCTGGAAAAGCGAATCAATTGAAATAAGTCTACCAGAAAGATATGATTCAAACCAAGAGAAAGTATTTGATCTTATGCCAGTATGTGATAGTTTCCAAAGAAGAATCTGATGAGTCAAAGAATCAAAAGCTTTACGAACATCCAAAAATAAAGCTGCCGGGATAAGACCAAAATCTATTGCCGAATGAATGAAATTCAAGAGAGATGCGCAACCATGCTCTATTGAGTGATTCGCTCGGAATCCGAACTGGAAATCATGAAAAATTTTTTTGTCATCCAGAAAACTAAGAAGCCTGGATAGCATAGCCTTCTAAAAAATTTTGCTGAAAACAGATAGAAGAGAAATTGGTCTATAATTAGCAGGATCACTCCGGGACCCACCTTTTTACAGCACTATAACCTTAGCTCGCTTGAGTGATTGAGGGAAATTCCTTTCTCGAAAGACAGATTGACAAGCTTATTCAATGGTGACAGAATAGCAGGCAGAACGGCATGGATAACCCTTGTAGGAATTCTGTCTGACCCTGAAGACGATGAACCTTTAAGGGCATTTACGATCCGAGCTACCTCAAACTCAGAAACAGGGTTCAAGACCATTGACTTTAAACATGGGGGTTCAAGATAGGCTCTGAAATCGCAACGAGGAGTTGTAGAGCTCACAGAGGAAGCAGTCGTCTTTCCTATATTAGCAAAATAAGACATAAGCTCTAGCTGAACATTTTCTTCTCCTTGGACAATTTTACCATCGACTATCAGCGTTGTTGGAACTGAAGGCGGAGGGGGAGTAGGTCTAAGTACAGAATTAATAATTTTCCATATCCTCCCAACATCTTTTCCACACTCAGAAAATTTCCTGTGATAATAGGCTACTGAGACTTGGCTTTCTGACACAGAGAATTAAATTTACTCCTATAGGCCTTGAACCGCTGATGATGAGAAGCAGATGACGAAGCCTTGTATAGCTTCCACAGATAATTTTTTCTTTTCCAGCTTTTATGGAGACCTGGAGTCATCCACGGATTCAGCAGTACTATCCTTTTCGAGGTATGAGGCGCTGGATTCTGGTGGCAAACTTCTAGGATACCTTTTTTTACTGAATCATAAAAGAAATCAAAAGAACGGTTAAAATCCGATTCAGAACCCAAACTATCCCATGGCTGATCAGACAAACGAGATTTAAGTAGACTGATCTCACTGACACCAAAACGGAAAAATGGGAGATTAGATGGCGAAGCTTTACGCTGCGATCGATCAGCAGTCCTATATCGTGAAATAGCAGGGAAATGATCAGAAATATCACTAACCATCACCGAATTATCTAAGACATCTACTGACGAAAAAATATTACCAATAAGTGATGCATGCATATCAGTAACTCGGGTTGGTATATAAACTGAAGGTAGGGTTCCCGCAGAAAGCATCATTGACAAAAATCTGCAGCCAAAGCAGAATTTTGATCCAGCAGGTTAAGGTTGAAATCCCCCATAAGGATTAGTTTGCAAGGATGCTTTTGGACTAAGTCCAAAACCTCTTCCAGAATTTTCATAAACGAAGGAACAGATCCACTAGGGGATCTGTAAACCAAACCGACAACTAAATCCTCACAACCAGACTTAATCTCAATAAAAAGGGATTCAAAGATTCCTTCCTCATTTCTACTCAAATCACTTCGGATATTATATACAAGATGATCGGGAATATACAGGGCGAGGCCACCTTTCGCCAGCTGTTTCCAGTTCATCCTCTCCATCCTAAATCTTTGGATATCTAAAAGCATATCCTTTTTTGAATCCAGGAAAGTTTCACATAATCCAAAAACATCCGGAGTTCCACCACTGACGGTTCGTTTCAGCTCATCAAAAGAGGAGCAAAGTCCCTGAATGTTTAGGTGAAGCACAGAGAAAATACCATCTTGTTTAGAAGAGGCAGAACCATTTAATTGCGAAACATAATTACTTTCAATAACCGATCATTATTATTCTTATTTCTATTTCCAACTGAATTATTAATTATACTTTCTATATCCAAAGGATTATTTTGTAACTCAACAAAACGTTCCCCCAAAGAGTTGACATCACCCTGGTCACCAAAAGAATTAATCATTTTACATACGGTGGATGGTAGATCCGCTCCGCGACCAAATTCACCCGACCAAATGTTATCGACATCACAGCATAGCTATGGCATCTATGCAGAAGTAACGCTGAACTCATTTTTGTGCACACATGAAACTCATAAACAAAAGTAAAGCCAAAACAACTGAATCCAAAGTAAGGAGCAATGGAGAGACAAAAAAAAAGAAATAAAAGAAGAACAAAAAAAGAGGAAAAGGGATCATCGATGAAATCATCCGGGAGATCCACACACACGCAGGACCACAATCATATTATAATAAATATGACAATTAAAATATAATTATATAAAAAAAAACAAAACAAAGGAAAGAAGGAACCTGATGAATTAACACAATGCAATAAACGACCCAAAATCATTCCTCATTCACACGTGAAGGGATGACCGAGTTAGACGCACTAACAGAGATCATAAACGGATCAAAACAAGTATCGTCTACACTCGTCCAGTTCTTAACTTTCGAATTTTTCTTAGCTTCAAGCCAAATGTTAATCCCTTTTGACATAACTCTGGTTTCGGCCACCTTCACTGACGGAATAGCAGAAGTGCGTAGACTATATCCGTAAGCTAAAAGTTCTTTACGGCGACGTGCTAGGTCTCGAGGTAAATCTCAACTGATACTTTTACGAGATCTTTTGAGCTTTCCACAGTTCCGCATAATATCATCCTAGTCAGTAATGCTTGTCAGTGTGACTATAATAGGCTCAATCTTATTCCTAGCAGAAGACCTAGTTGAAGCCCCTTTCTGTCTATTACTGTTCAAACGATAGCACTTCACAAATGGAATAGCGTCAGCATTTGCTAACCCTATATCAGTCAAAAGCTCGCGAACAGCAGTTTCTGCACTTTGCCCAGACACAACGGGAATACCGTGAAGTAGAAGATTCTGTCTTTTAGATGCAAGCTCCGATTGCAGGCACGACTTTTTTTATATTGATTAACTCTGATTTCAAAACGCAATTTTCCTGCCGTAATTATGTAATTTGACTACTCTTCCTGCCAAATTCAGAGGTGAGCCTTTCTTTATTAGAAAACTGCATAAAGATGGACAGTTGAAAATAAGTCTGGATTTAGAATCTAAATTAACATAATGCAAACAGTTATGTTCCTTGGGCAGGATGGGAGATGCAGGTGTCTCTCTCAGGCGGGGTAGGGGCCAGATCAGAATGTATGGCTCTCTTGCTTGTATTCTAGGGTAAAAGAGACATGGGGAGAGGAGGTATATTTTAGAGCTGGGTGCCACTTTGCTGAAGAAGATTTTATTTGGGAAAGCTTAGAATGAAGAGGCCTTATAGTTGCCCAACATCTAGAGAGTGGGAGGAAAATGTGTTGCATTTTCTGGGGAAGTATAAGGGTTAAAGGATTTGAGAAAAGAGATTTTTGGAATGGATGAGGGGGAGCTTGGTTAGAAAAATTGTTGGGAAATGTCTGTTTTATTAGTATAATGAATGTGGTGTGGTATATTCATGTGGGTATGACCCACTTTGAGTGTATTATAAGATGACTGTTTATTTTTATGAGTGTTTTATATGATGTTTTTTTTCTTTCGTTTTGATCATTCTTGTTTGAACCTTTTTATTGCAGCCTATTTGTATGCTGTTTAATTTTTTTGTGACTATGGCCCTGTGGTCATAGAATTAAGGAAAGAGGGTTAAAGGATTTGTGTTTTATTTCTTATACCGGTAATAGAAAAAAAATCACCATCATAGCCAAGACTACTGAAAAAAATTAATGTGGATTGACAATTTAATATATATGCTGATATTCATTCCTGAAAGTCTGAATAATTTTAGATTTGTTAAAAGCTACAAAAAGTACATTTAAAATGTACTTTGTTTTCAGTAAAGTTGAAATTCTGTTCTGGTCTTTAGAAGGCGGGGGGGGGGGGTCATCAGCCTTGCTCCTCCTTGTTTCTGCCCATTTTAAGTTTGACTTGGTTATTTTTTGTAATTTCTGTTCATTTTCGGTTTAATTTATTTAAGAATTATTTGACTTTATTTCTGCTTATCTTTGATTTATTGTAGCTCTTGACTTTTCTTTGATAACTTATTTTGCAGGAAAAGTTTTTGAAATTGATTTCCTTTCGTTTTTAAGTGACATGGTCTCTTTATTGGTTAAGAAAATATTCTAAATCTTCTGGGTTTTTCTCTACAGAATCTATATTTTAACTTAATATCCTAGGGGTCATGGGCAGGACGTGCACCCTTCGGCTGATTTTACTTTAGAGCCTTTATTAAAATCTTCTTTATCATTTGAATAATAATAACCACATTCTAATGGAAAAATTTAAAGGTCGCAAAAAAACAAAATGCTAAAGACACTTATGTTTAAATACTAAACCGTAATTACCTGAGATTCAGTTCTAGGCGAATCCCCCCTGAAAATATACCCCTGGAAAAAAACCCCACTCCCCGCGGAAAATACCCCCCCCCCCCCCAGAAAATACTCCCCTCCCGCGGAATTGCCACCAGGAAAATACTCTCCCGCAGAAATGCCCCCCGGAAAATACCCCCCCCCCCCCCCCGCGGAAAATATCCCCCCCCCTCCGGAAAATATACCCCCGTGGAAAATAACCCCCCCCCCCCAAAAAAAAAAAAAATAATAATCCCCGTGGAAAATAAGGCTTTCCAAATTTGAGAATTTGGTTGAGTTTTATTTTTTTTTTTAATTTCCGTAGGGGGATGGAATTTTGGTACTTATGTATTATGCGCCACTCACTTAGTTTATGCTGTGTAAAATTCGAGAACACACCGTTTTTTTTTTTTTTTTAGTTTCTTCATTACTTTAGAAATAAATTTGCGCTATAGATTTGCACATTGGGAGGGGGGTATAGCATAACGGCTCTGCGTGCAAAATGTGTTTGGTACAATTATTCTGCATATTAGATTGATAGACAAATGAGTGTATTTTAAAGCCAAATATACGGCCATGAACACAGTATTATAACATAAATGAATGGAGGGAGTGTCTAACTCCCCAAAAATGCCCTCCCATTTTTTTAATTTCCGTAGGGAGATGGAATTTTGGTAATTGTGTATTATGCGCCACTCACTCAAGTTTACGATGTGTAAAATTCGTGAACACACCGGTTTTTTTGTTAGTTTCTTCGTTACTTTAGAAATGAATTTGCGCTGTAGATTGGCACATTGGGGGGGGGGGGGGTTAGCATAACGGCTCTGCATGCAAAATGTGTTGGGTACAATTATTCTGCATATTAGATAGATAGACAAATAAGTGTATTTTAAAGCCAAATATATGGCCATAAACACAGTAAAATAACATAAATGAATATAGTGAATGGAGGGAGTGCTTAACTCCCCAAAAATGCCCTCCCTTTTTTTAGTTTCCGTACGGGGGTGGAATTTTGGTACTTGTGTATTATGCGCCACTCACTCAAGTTTACGCTGTGTAAAATTCGTGAACACACCGTTTTTTTTGTTAGTTGCTTCGTTACTTTAGAAATAAATTTGCGCTATAGATTTGCACATTAGGGGGGGGGGGGGTAAGCATAACGGGTCTGCTTGCAAAATGTGTTTTGTACAATTATTCTGCATATTAGATAGATAGACAAATAAGTGTATTTTAAAGCCAAATATACGGCCCTGAACACATTAAAATAATATAAATTAATATAGTGAATGGTGTGTGTGTGTTTACCCCCCCCCCCCCCAAAAAAAAGCCCTCCCCATAGAAATATCTTCTGGACAATTCAATCCTGGCGAAGATTTATCCCGGACGATTACCCTTAACATCCCCACGCATAAAATTAAATCGACAAAGAGAAAGCATGACATATAAAGAAATTTCGTATATGAATTCTTGCAAATTCACCCAGCGTAAAATTTCTTCTTAAAATTCTCTCCTGGAAACTATTTAAAATTCTCCCAACAGGAAATTCGTCCTCACCTCCCCACCCGAAAAATGTATGCATACTTCCCAATAACAAATAAAACAAAGGGCTATGTTTATAATTTAAAAACCTTCCCCCAGGTGCTGTAGGGGGTCATTTTATCTTCAAAGACATAGTTATCGGTCCTTTCAACTGTACTGAAGAAATCTCAAAATTTTGATTGGATGATTTTGGGAAAAATTCACGTGGGAGGGGGCCTCGTTGTCCTGGAAATTGAAAGATCTAGTGCCGTTTCAAATAGTCGAAACTGACTGGAGGGCAACAACACCCCCCTCCACACTCATCATATCCAGAAAACACTTAAATTAAGACTACTAAAAATGCGTCAGCTCTTTTTATAGCTTTGAGCTTACAGATAAATAGATTCAGCGTGCTTAGCCAGAGTGGAGTTAGATATTAATAAAACTATAATAGGCCTATTGTTAACTGGTGGAAACCCCTTTGGAAATAATATAGAAATAAGAACTTGGGTCCAGAATGCTTATATCTGAAATTAATCCTTACTTTGATTATTATTTTCTTTTCATAAAAGTCATATCTAACATCACCCTGTTGCCACTCCCCACCGCGTTGAGGCGACGCTGAAAGTACTTTTGATTTCGTTTGTTTGGCAAAGTATATACGTATTATTTAACAAAATACGCATTATCCAGCATAACTTCCAAACCAAAGTACAAGTCTTCCGCGGGGGTTACTTTCCGAAGGGAGGAGGGGGATTTTACGTGGGGGAGGACATATTTGGGGGTTAAACACCCCCCAATTCACTATATTCCTTTATGTCATTTTACTGTGTTCATGGCCGTATATTTGGCTTTAAAATACACTTATTTGTCTATCTATCTAATATGCAGAATAATTGTACCAAACACCTTTTGCATGCAGAACCGTTATGCTTACCCCCCCCCCCCCTAATGTGCAAATCTATAGCGCAAATTTATTTCGAAAGTAACCAAGAAAATAACAAAAAAAAAAAAACAAAAAAAAACGGTGTGTTCTTGAATTTTACGCAGCGTAAGCTTGAGTGAATGGCGCATAATACACAAGTAACAAAATTCCATCCCCCTACGGAAGTTGAAAAAGTAAAACTCAAATAAAATTCTCAAACTTGGAAAACCGTATTTTCCACGGGGGTATTTTTTTTTGGGGGGGGTGTATTTTCCGCGGGGGGTATTTTCCCTGGGAGTAAACGCCGAACATCCCGAGATTCACCCTTTTTACTCCAATGGTTCCCCGGAAAGAACCCTAAAAATGAAAATACAATTGATCAAGTAATACAACGCTTGTTCTTAAATAGAAAAACTGACTTATATAAGATTTACATTTTCTTTCAATGGTGCCTCCGAAAAGAACTTAGAAAATAAAATAAAAATAATCAAACGCCAAAGAAATTTATTTTTAAATAATAAATCTTACGTACCTGAGGATCAATTTTATCTTGCAACGGTGTCCCGCAACAGAGCCTAAAAAAATGTTAATCAAGCACTAAAAACTTTTTAGAATTAATTAAGAAAACTCCGAAAAAGAATTGTTTCAAAGAAAAGTAAGGAGCCATACCAAACTTAAGAAGAGCAGAAAAGAATTCCTATAATAATTCAAACTCAAAACGACCAGAAATTGCTATTAAAGAATAAATGAAACCCAAAATTAACAGGAATTAAATAATTATAGCAAACAAACATAGAAAAGGTACTAATATAAATGAATAAATAACCCTTGAAACAAGTAAAACTTAAATTGAATTTAAAACTTAAATTAATTTAAAACGAACAAAAATCACTCTAAATCAAAATTTATCAAATACCCCTTTCACTTTCCCTTAACTGACAAAGTCTAAAGCCCAGTGCGTCATGCGTTTTATTGAAAACTATGTGTCAATATAGCTCAATAATTCAAGATTTTATTTCACTGTAATTTTTATTTTATTTTATTATATTAACAAGCATCAAAAGAAACTATATACATGTATATATATATATATATATATATATATATATTATATATATATATATATATATATATATATATATATTATATATATATATATATATATATATATATATATATATATATATATATATATATATATATATATATATATATATATATAGTTTCTTTTGATTTAGTTCAACATAGCCTTCAACACTTCCCAAAATTTTACCTCAACACCCTTAGTCTTTTCGGACACACACAGAATCAAGCATTCCACCCTTTCCTAATCATAAATCCTGCATGCAAAAGATGGACAAATTGCAGAATTTCCATTCCTTGTCCTGGGGCCGTGGAGGTTTGGCATTCCCAGAAGCAGAGCTATTAGACGTTGTGATTATTTCGAATAAAAAGGATTTAAAAAATATCTATCAGTGTTAAGGTGAGCATCTAAAAGGGGAAGAGGGGGGGGGGCTATCCTTCACTCATTTTTCAATATCTCTCTCAATACGCCTTTAAAGTTTCAACGTAATACCCTTAGCCGTTCTTTAGATATTGCTGTTGTGTCCTTATAAAATCGATTCTGCAAATAGTGTGCTTTGATTTTACCTGACATTTCCCTTAGCCTTTCTAAATATTTTACCTTAACACTTTTTAGTCTTTTTGGAGACTCAGCTGATCAAACATGCCCCCTTTTCCCAATATTCAACCTTGTATATAAGCAATGGACAAACATAATATTACAACACTTGCCAATGGGGCTATGGGGGTTAAATCATCCCCGGAGGTATAGTTGTTTGACTACTTTGAACAAGATGACTTATTCAAAAATTTGATCAAATATCTTTGGAGAGAGGGCGACTGAAAAGGGAATGGGAGGGGGACGATAGCTCTTCAACACCCTCTAAAAGTATCAACTTAATACCCTCAGCTGTTCCTTAGGTATTGACGATACGTCCTTCTGACAATCAGCACTCACATAGCGTGTTTTATTGTGTTCGGCATCCCACTCCAACGCTGGGGGGTCATATGTCATCCCAATAGGCATGGCTATTTGAGCTTTTGACTATTTTAAACAAGGTGTCTATTTTCAAGATTTTGATCAAATATTTTTGAAGGGAGGGCAACAAAAAAGATATAAGAGGGGCCTGGCGGCCTTCCAACCACTTTTAGACACCCTCTTCAACATGTCCTGAGAGTTTCAACTCAATACCTTCAGTCGTTCTAAAAATATTGCAGATCCTTCTTTTTGATAAACTGGATGCACATAGTGCTTTTTGATTTAATATAGCATATCCCACAACATTCTCCTATGGTTCTTTAAGGCCCTTAGCCTTTTTGGACACACCCAGAATCAAATATTTTCTCTCGAAATTTCCATCAGTGTTGAGTGGCAGGGGTTACCTAAAAAGAGCAAAGAGAGGGGGAGGATTGTTGCCCTCAAATCTCTCTTCTACCTTGAAATTTTCAATCCTCAATCGTTCTTTAGATACTGATGATGCTCCCCTTTTCACAACCAGCAAGCACATAGTGTGTTTTTATTATTTTCGACATACCTCTTAACGTTTCCTTAAAATTTGAGCTTAATACCCTTAGCCTCTCTGTAGACCCAGGATCAAACATCCCATCTTTTCCAATAAAAATTCGCATACGTTAACAATGGGCAGAATACATAACTTAAAGCCATGCCCCGGAGGCTTAGGGGATGTTTGTTAACCCTGGAGGTATTGTTATTTGACTTTTGAGCTATTTTGAACAAATCGCTTTCTCAAAATTTTAATCTGATGCATTTGTGGGAAAAGGGCGTGAGGGGGGGGGGGCTGGCTGCCCTTCGATTACTTTTGAATCTTAACAATGGCCCTAAAACGTTTGATTTCCAATCAAATTAGCTTCTTCCAAAGTTTGTACAACTACCCCTTCCATAAAAACCTTATACCTTAACAATAAGCAACTTGGATAACTTACGGCCCTTGTCACGGCGGCTGAGGAGTTGTCAAACCCGAGACAGTAGTTATGTGACTTTCGGATTATTTCTAACGAAATTGCTATCTCAAAATTTTGATCGGAACCATTTGGAGAAAAAAGGGCGTTGGAAGAGGCTGGTTGCATCATAGTAAAGAACGATGTGGGCACCATGTTTTTTTCCTCTTCTTCTTCTTCAGTCAGGCACTTCGTATCGAAGGAGTTGTCGTAGAAACTTCGAAAAGAGGTCATTCGATTGGAAATTGGAGTGGCTAGTGCCCATTTTCATAGTCGAAAGTGATCGGAGGGCAACTAGCCCCCCCCACGCCCATCATTTGCCCAAACACATCCAATCAAAATTTTGAGATAGCCATTTTGTTCAGCGCAGTTGATTTCTGGGTAGAAAATATGTTTTCGAGGAGGACACTCCCCCACAACCCTCGGGGCAAGAGTTTTAAGTTATGCCCTTAGGGTATATAAGAACGATGTTGGCACTATGTACTATGTATTATTTTTTTTCCTTTAGAGCAGGACATTTCATATGGAAGGGGTCGTCGTAGAAAGTTCAAAAGGGGCTTATTCGAATGGAAATTGAGAGTTCTAGTGCCCTTTTTAATAGTCAAAAGTGATTGCAGGGCAACTAGCCCCCCCCCCCACGATCATCATTCCTCCAAACACAGCCAATCAAAATTTTGAGATACCCATTTTGTTCAGCGTAGTTGATTTCCAGATAGAAAATATATTTTTGAGGAGGACACTCCCCCACAGCCCTCAGTGCAAGGGTTTTAAGTTATGTCCTGGGGGCACATAAGGTTTTTAAAGAAGGTAAGGTTTTTAAAGAAGGTGTTGTCGCAGAAACTTCAAAAAAAGCTTATTGGATTGGAAATTTAAACGGCTAGTGCCCTTTTTAATAGTCGAAAGTGACTGGAGGGCAACTAGCCCCCACCACACCCATCATTCCCCCAAACATATCCAATAAAAATTTTGGGATAGGCATTTTGTTCAGCGTAGTTGATTTTCAGATAGAAAATATATTTTTCAGGAGGCCGAGTCAAACTCAAAACGAGCAGAAATTAACACAAGTCGGGCTCAAAACCCCTATGAAACCCCTAGGCCAGAACATAATTTGCACTTTGCTGCAAAAAAATATAAATGTTTTTACTTTTATAACTTTAATAAATCAAATAATTTTAACATTTTGAATACGAAATATCAGTATTTGTATATTAAACTGACAATGCACATTCATTTGTATTTTTTCAGTAAAGTGCAAATTTTGTTCTGGCCTTGGGAAGGCATAGGGGTTTTGGGCCCAATTTACGTTAATTTCTGCTCGTTTTGAGTTTGACTTGGTTATTTATTGTAATTTCTGTTCGTTTTTGGTTTCATTTATTTATCGATGCTGATTTGTGTTAGTTTCAGGCTTGGTAGATTATTTGACTTTATTTTTGCTCATTTTTTGTTTAATGGAGTTCTTTACTTTTCTTTGAAAAACTTATTTTGTGGAAAAAGTTTTTTAAAATTTAAACCCTTAAAAAGGGAACCAGAACCTCCTCCGAAGTTCATACGACCACCGCTTCCATAAGAACCTTATATGGTAATAACGGACGAATTGCATAACTTACAGTCCTTGCCCCGGGGGCTGGGAGGGCTTTTTCAACCCCGGGGGCATAGTTATTTGACCGTTGGACTATTTAGCAAATTGGCCATCATAAAAGTTTGATCGGATACATTAGGGGAAAAGAGGGTTTAGAGGGGCTAAATGCCCCCTGATCACTTTTCACCCTTAAATATGGCATTTGAGCTTCTGATTTCCTATTGAATGAGCCCCCTCCGAAGTTTGTGCTACCACCCCTTCCAAATAATGTGCCTCTGGGAAAAAAGGATTAAACGTCGAAGCCTCATGGCTCTTTGCTATAGACAACACTATAGCGTTGCCTCTGATAACTACTGCTACTAACAACTCACTTCGGCACCAAACCGCCTGAGGTCAACACAGCTACGCACGCTCCCCGTCTATCCCAATCTACTCGAAGCCTTCCTCTTTAGATTTTCAAAGGAAGTTCCGATTTCCCTTAAATATTTCCTTACAGCATCCTCCCACCCCAACTGGGAAAGACCTCTTTTCGTTTGGTCCTAGACAGTTGGCCGAAAAGGACAATCTTTGGCATTCTGTCATCCTTCATCCGAAGAACTTGCCCTAGCTATCTCAACTTTTCTTTCATTATATCCTTAGAAAGTGGAGTTGAACCACAACACTTTTCGTACAGCCTACTGTTTGAGATACGGTCAGTATATCAAACAGTTTGAGATACGATCAGTATATCAAACAGTTTGAGATACGGTCAGACGAATATAATAAAATATTCGTCTGCATATTTCGCAGTTACCGTAAGATAATACTTATCTGAGGCTCAACAAACATTGAAACGTTTAATGTAATAGTAAACATAGTGAGGATTTACCGGGACTTTGGTCCTTCTATGGTTTGGCATAGGTAACTGCTGGTTCGATCCTGAAGGAGGGGGTTACCACACTTTAAGCGGGGCTTAAACCCAGCAAAATATTTTTTTATGCCGTATTTTTTTTGGGGGGGGGGGGCCTCAGTAATAGTTGACCTCCCGCGTGTAACAAACTCGGGCCAAAGTAGAACATATTCTACTTCTAATTCCTAAATTTCTTCTAATTCCTCTGCTTCTTATAGACCATAGAGATCTTTTGTTGCTGATTTGATTTTTATATATTTGGGTATCAATTAGCTTTATTTTTGTTTCAGACTGTCGATTCAAAGTATGTCCTGAGAACAACTATGCTGCCCATGAATATTTTGTGAAAGCTGCCCAGTCAAACTCTGCAAGTACCATAAACTCTGTGAATGCAGAGTTTATGACAAATCTGCATGTAAGTTTTTTCATTCTTCTGTATTCCAAGCACTTGCCCTAATGTATGAAAAAAGTTGTTTAACAATCGTATGCCCGGCATATTAAATAATTCAATTTACTTCTGAAGCATCGTCTGGCGTGTTTCTTTGGTCTAATCTCTACAGAGTTTTTTTCAAATAAATCCAAGAAAGGTTTCAACTAATCAACACTTGGATAAGCTTCTTACTAGTCGTTTACTCTCGCATGATTCTTTGAGAGGCTTAGTTGAGTGAAACAAAACTTGTTCAAATTTTCTTTGCGAAAAGCGTAAGACATATGTTTCATGCTATATTTCATATATTTTATCTTTTTTGTTTTTTAAAATGAACAATATTGTTCATTTTAAAACATGATATATTTTATCTTTTTTGGTTTTTAGTATGAACAATATTGGCTGAAACGCCATAAAAGAAAAGAAAAGTGGCTGAATAAAAACAATTGAAATTTAATTGCAGTGACTTATTTAATCAACCGTGTGAACGTCAATTAATAAACATTGTCATGGCTCTGCCTGAAGATTGTTCCTTCAGAAGGAGGTGGACAATAAAAGGAATTTCTCTTTATTTGTTGTTTGTTTTTGGTTTTGGCTTCTATGGAATAAGAATAGACATCTTTTCTGTGTATATCTGTCAAATCTTATATTCATTAATGTTGAAATAAAGTTCAATTTAAAGCGTATTATTTAGTATCTAGGAGTCCTAGAAGACCTAACTTTCCGCTGACTGGGCTTCGTTATGTTTAGTATAAATTCTGAAAAAATAATATAAAAATTCGTTGTGTTTCATTAAAATACTGCTATTGGTACTAATTTGTTTTGCTAAAGTGCAAGCCCAAACACTTCAGGGTTGAATCAAATAGTCATGGTCAAAATTATCGTCATTGTCATTGACAATTTCACTGACAATTCTATTTTCATTGACGAGCACTAATATAAAAATGCAAAAATAGACGTCCTCTGAATTACTGAAGCAGAGAAATACCATAATAAAATATCATTTGACTATTTTTCGGACTTTGAAAAGTAATTCTAGCTTGTTCTTGTGTTTTGCTTTGATACTGAATGCAGACAAGTAGATTTTTGTATAGCCCGCTGCTTTGTTTTCAGAGTCAAATGGTAGAATTGGCTTAGTAGAGTAGAGTGGCTCCCGCGTATTACGTTTTCCCCTCGTCAGCTCTCTGGAAGATGTGGTTGAAGAAACCTGGTTGGAGGGAAGGGGGGCTTATTTGCTTTGAAATTGAAAGTCTTAGACTCCTTTTTAAGGGTTGTAAATGATTGGAGGGCAACGAACATCCTCTCGTGCTAATTTTAATCCCTCAGGTACCACCGTGCCCCCTTTACTCTGTTTTTCTTCGAAGATTTGCGGATAATATTTTTCCAGCATACTGGAAAGGTCCAGTAAAACTAAGCGTGTTCAAGACTGATCGACTAATTCAGCAAAAAAAATTGTAACCCCCGCTCCTCCCATAAACTCTCCCCCACATTTAATGAAGCTTCTGAAGTCTTGCTTGTGCTTCTTATTTTTGAGACGCTCCTCTTTTGATGGCGTTCTTCGTTAGTAAAACTCGTTAAACTAAAATTTTCAACCTTTTTTGGCTAAGCAATTTTCAATTCTTTGTTCATCACGAAATTAATAAATCAAATAAAAAAACTAGTTTGTTCAACTGAAAGTAAGGAAAAACATTAAAACTTAAAACGAACATAAATTATTATATATATGAGGGGGTTCACCCCCTTTTCAATACCCCGCTCTTTACGCTAAAGTTTGAATTTTGTTACAATGTTTTAAGAATGACCCCTGAATCACAAAGGCCGTTTAATTAGAATAGAGACAGCTCTTTTGAAAGAACAAAAAACTTTAGCGTAAAGAGCGAGAGATTGACTAGGGGGCGAACCCCCTCGTACACGCAATAATTGCTGTTTGTTTTAAGTTTTAATGTTACTTCTTACTTTCAGTTGAAAAAACTTGTTTTTTCACTTAATTTCTGATCTTTTAAAATAATGCTGGGGAATCCGGCGCCCCCTTCATAGAAATGTTCCTTTTCCCATGATAACATCCTCCATGGAAAGATCCCTTCTCGTAACCCCATCGTTCCCCCTCCCCACCAGAAAAAATCCCTCCTGAAAACGTCTATATACATCCCAATAACAAAACTATATGTAAACAATGGGCAAAGATCATAACTTGCAGCTCTTTCCCCGGATCTGGGGATTAAATCATCCTCAAAGACATAGTTGTTAATTTTTGTATATGTTGAACAAAATGGCTATCTCGAAATTTTGATTGGGTGACTTTGGGACAAACAAGTGTGGGTGGGAGCCTAGTTGCCCACCAGTTTTCTTTTTCACTTAAAACGACACTAGAACTTTTAATTTCCGTCTGAACAAGCCTTTTTGCGATGTTCTAGGACCACTGAAAAAAAACAAACAAAAAACAAATAAACACGTTCATAATATTTCTTCTGGCAAAAAAAAAATGCAAAATTCCACATTTTTGCAGATACGAGCTTGAATCCTCTTCAGTAGGGTTTTCTGATACTTTTGGGGGAGTTTCCCCCTTTTTTTCGAAAATAAGGTAAATTTTTTCAGGCTCGTAACTTCTGATGGGTAAAACTAAACTTTATGAAAATTATATATTGGAAATGAGCATAAAAATCCCACTCTTTTGATGTATCTATTAGTATCAAAATTCTGTTTCTTAGAGTTTCGGTTACTATTGAGCCGGGTTGCTCCTTCCTAACAATTCGTTTCCACGAAATGTTTGATAAAGTTAACATAAGATTCTGACGATTTTCTTTCTTAGACTTTCTTAGACTTCGATTAGACTTTATGGCCAAGCAGCGCCTGTTCCTGAATTGTTGTCGATTGTCCTGTGACATGTAAAATGGAAAAAAAAATTTATTCCCGCTAGTACAATGTTATAATTCTGAAGTATGAGCTTAATTGTGTCATTTAGTATTTTAACTTTTGTGATTTTAATGTTGAATTGCCTGAACAGATTAGTTACTTTTTTTTTATTGAAAAAAAGGATCTGGTTTTATTTGGATTAAAAACTCATCGTAGCCGCGTGAGGCTTACACAACTGAACACGATTCTTTTCCGCCCCACTCTGTTCCAACCGTCACTTCTTACTACTACTGTGACAACTAAGGCTAAGATTATGAAGGTGCAAATTTCAGGGAATGCTCAGGGAGAAGTTGGAAAGAATCAAAACACCTTGTGGCAATTAGGTTGTCAAAACTGCATATCAGTAATATCTTAGAAACTGCTGCTATTACTACTACTGCTGCTACTACTACTACTATTATTGCTGCTACTGCTACTGAATCTAGGATTACTACTACGGGTTCTACTACTCTTACTACTGGTACTACTAATACTACTGCTTCTACCACAGCTGATACTAACGCTAAGGATGTTAAGGCAAATTTTTATGGAATATTGAAACAGAGTTGAACAAATCACTCTTTGTGCATACAGGTTTTCAAAAGGACTTATCAGCAATGCCTCAGGAGCTGTTTACGGTTTCAAGTTGAAACTTTCAGCTTGTATTGGGGGGGGGGGGGGTTAAAAAGGTGTTAGGTACGTACTGCTACTAATGCTACTACTTCTACTACAACTGTAGCTACTGTTGAAGCTAAGGGTATTAAGGAGAAGCTTTCTGGAAATGTTTACGGGAATGCTGAACTAAATCAAACACATTAAGCATGTAGATTGTCAAAAGGATGTACCAGCAATACCTCATATTATTGAGTTGAAACTTCAAGGGTATGTTGAGCCGAATTTTGAACTAACCAAAAGGCACTATGGGCATATTACTAATTTAGATCAATATCTTGAGGGGAATGTTAAACTACCCAAAAGACGCTATGCGCGTGTTATCACTAATAGTTCTGTTACTACTGCTACGGCTCCTACTTATACTGAGGTTAAGTTTATTAAGGTGAAACTTTCAGGAAAGATGTTGAACTAAATCAAAACACTGTCTGCATTCAGGTGGCCAAAAGAATGTATGAGTAATTTCTCGGGAAGAGCTTAGAGCATTAAGCTGAAACTTTCAGGACGTTTTGTTACAGATGCTGGACTAACCAAAAAGCACTTGATGCGTGCTGTTTCTACTAATACTGCTGTTACTTTTTCTGCTACTATTACTAAGACTGCTACTACTGGGGCTAATGGTAAGAAGAAGAAACTTCCAGAGAATGTTTAAGAAGATGTTGGACTAAATCAAAACATACTCTGTGCATGCAGGTTGTCAAAAACAAAATATGTTTTAGATGTTTTTTTCTGTTCCATTTGTTGTTGTTTTTTTCAGTGATCCTGGTTATGATGGTAATTCAAAATTTTGTTTCGTCGATATTACGAGAAATAGGAACACGCAGCTCGAAATAAGGATTGTTTTCAGTAAAATACAAATCATTTTCTGGTCTTTCAAGGCACGGGGAGCATCAGCCCTACTTCACTTAGTTTATGGTCGTTTCGAGCTCGTCTCGGTTAATTGTTGTAATTTCTGTTCATTTTGGGTTTCATTTATTTATTGATGATGATTCGTAGTAGTTTTGCGCATGGAAAATCATTTAGCATTTTTTCCGCTCTATTTTTTAATGTAGCTCTTTACTTTTCTTTGAAAAACTTATTTTGTGAAAAACCTTTTATAAACTAAATATTACTCTCATATTAAAATTTCTCATATTCTAATGTCAAAGTGAAATAATTGTTTTTTTTAATGCAAATCCCCCACTCTTGAAAGCCCCAAAATAGATAAGTTCAACATCTCGTAATATTGAAAGTGTAAAAAAAAAAATTAGAAAAATCACAGAACTAGTTGTACTGTATATGTTGTAGCAAGTATAAGTGTGTTTGTTCCCCCTTGTCCTCCTAATACCCATAGGTCAAACTTTACTGGAGGTTTCAATTTCTGTGTTAAACAGGATAATCTATGTATATTTTCCAAGTTTTTTTTTTCAATAACATCTAAGGGTACTAAGATCTTAAGTCAAAGGTGCGAGCGAGGAGCATTACTGCTTCGCTGTGCCAATTCACGAAATTTTAGTGGGAGAGAGCAAATGTGTATTTTAAAGTCCAGAGGGGATTTGGTGTTTTTATTTTTTGTTCATTAAAGTTCGCCAAAGAAAAGGTATCTTTTAAATGAAAATACAAAAGAGAAGGTATTTTTCTAAATCTAGGGAGAGGCAACTATGTTCCTGGCCCTTCTCTGATTGGTACCCTTGTTACTACTTTTGTGACTAGAAAGCTCAATGTATAGTCTTTTGATAATTTCAATGCAATTGGCTATCTCAGAATTTTTACTCGATAGCTTTGTGGCCTTGCTTGCGCCAAATTCATTAGTTTCGTCACAAAGTAGTAGAAAACGTGTGAGGATCGAAGGGAAAATTGACCGCTTCCCCATAACATAAATCTCAAAGTCTAAATTACTTTTTTCATACTCGTCAATGGCATGATTATGAATTAAGTCGTTTGAACTGGGGTTTGGACAACTCAGGTATTCCTCTTGTCCTCTTCACACTTAAAGATTAGATATTAGTTGCTTAGATTTGGTTGATCATATTTAGTTTTAACTATAAAATATAAAGCATATAACAACCAAGGCCTTAAGTTTGGTGAGGCCATTTTCTATGATTTGCGGATGATTTAAAATTATGAAAACATGTACTAATAATGGAGTGTCACAAAAACTGATTACAAGTAGTATTTCTTTTGTAGTCTTGTCTTGTCTTTCCACCTTTTTTTTGGAATCATCACAAATCTTTTCGTTGTTTTCATACCCCCACCTTCCGTCTCTGAAAGACCTTGATTTCTGCGCAATTAAACTGTAGTTGGGGATGATTCATAGATCTTTTTGAAAGTATTTTCGGAGTCCAAGAGCTCTGGAATCTAGGTTGAAGTTCTCTTATCTAGCACAAAGAATCCCAAAGCTTTTGCTTTAACCCAGTGTTTCAGATACTCCCAAGGACCACAAAGCACCCCTAATAAGCCCTTCTAGGACTCGAAAATAATGTTAATCTGTTACTTAAATAGGTTCATTGTATGTAGATTTCAGGATGGAAGATCTTTACTTTACCTCATCTGAATTTTATTTTCTCAGAGGCCACTAATCAATACATATGGTGTGTATGAAAACATTGTCCAACTGTAATATAGACTTGGGAGTTATCGGGTATTGACTCCCCCCCCCCATATATTACTTAATTTGTTATTCTGCTTATATAACGATTGTTGTTAATTAGAGTAACATTTGTACGTTTCATTTTTTCGGAGGGGGACTAAAAATTGGAAACTTGTAGTGATGAATAATGTAGCGTTTAATATCCTCTTTTATCCTGTTTTTTTCCATTACTTCTCCTGTCAACCATTCTGGATTGTGTTCTCTATTGTTTATTCCTTATTTTGTCTGTTAGCTATTTGATCCATGTCTTATTCTTCTTTATCTGTCCTTTTAGCACGCAGTTGAAATTGAACGAAAGCAAAACGAGACAAACATTAAAAAGGTTTATGGCTCAGCAGTATTTTATGGAAATGTTGTTCAGGTATGCCTATTTGAATTATCTTAAAGTGTTAGTTGAAGATATAAACTGTCAAAGCCTTATGCTAACTAGAATACTGAGGTGTTTGCCATCGATGAGGATCGGTTAAATAAAGATATTTGGCGCTTATAGTTCCTTTCGTATTCGAAAAGTATGTTTTTGTTTTTTGTATTTTTATCTAAAAAACACTTTGTTTTTGGCATTTTCATTGGACGAAGACGATAAAAATCATAATTGGCATTCCTCTTCCTAGATGGGGAAATTTTTTTTTGTCCCAGTTCTCAAGATTTCCCTGAAATGACGAGACTTAGATAAGGAATGTCGGTAGACTTGGATGACGAAATCTAAGACGAGTTAGATTTCCCGCGGGTGTTTTGTTCCTTGTAAGGTTTTTGGTCGGTTAAATTCTAGATTTACTGCCTGAAAATACACCAGATAATATAGGAACATCATTGCGATTCACTAGCAGGTCAACACCACCTGCACGTGGCAATTATGGGTTCCCCCTGGAAACTTAGAATAATAGAGAACACTTTCAAAGAAAATATCAGGAAACGTTTCCTCTCAAATCTTTCTTGGCTATGGCTTGTACGAAGAGACTTTTGCTTCTACGTTGTCTTTGAAAGAAAATGTAGCGATCACAAACCAACGGATTTTTATTTGGCAACAAATAAATTACATCCGGTGTAATTAAAAACCGACTATTACCCTAATTAATTACCATTATGAAACGTAATTACCAATCAACAAACCATTGCTATTGTGGTGACAAGAAAAATAAATACCGATGTAAATAATCGCAAAAACCTCACTGTCTTTCCATCATTGAAAAAAAGAGAGAAGATAATGAGAAATTTGTGGAGACTCAAAGAATCAAAACTCAAGAATAAAAAAATAAAAATTTTATTGAAAGAGAAAGAAGTTAATCGGATTTTAAAGGATAATGGGCCAATATGGAGTTTATTATAGATTCACAACTGTCTATTTTCTTTCGCCTAATCCTGTCGCCATATGGTCCACCTACCTTCTTGTTTGGTTTATTCTCCATATCCAAGATATATACAGTCGACTCTCGATAATTAGAACTTTTGTCGCAGTTCCTTGAAAAACACTTGATAAACTGAAAAGAAACACGTCGGTAATTTGAATTTTTAACGAGGACGTCTTGGTTGGCGATATTCTATAAAAATATAAAATTCTGTTGGATAGCATTGATAAAATGGAGAATATGAAAATAAAAGTTTTGATTTCTATAATTATGATTGATAAGGCCTGGGAAAATAAGCTAAGGGCATAGAAAATTGCTTAAGGTTAAAAGAGTCACGAGGTTTAACAGGACTCATTGCTTTAGACACAGAGTAGTTACTTCCACCAAACTGTGATAAATTTACCTTTGAGGATTTTGTTCACATGGATAATGAAATTGCTGTCCATGGTAATTCAACCGATGCCGAATTGTCGACTTTTCAAGATGACGATGAGGAGGATAATAAAGAAGAAACACTTACTCCAAACTATCATCATTGGAAATGAATTGGTCAATGTAAAATGGAAGCTGCTTTATAAAAAAAAAAACCTCACACACACACCCCGTATTTTCCCGAAAGGCATCTGATAGAAATTTTGAGATGACCATTTGTTGTCGTAGAAACTTCGAAAAGAGCTTGTTTGATTGAAAGGGCTAGTGATCTTTTTAATAGTCAATCGAAAGTGATTGGAGGGCAACTAACCCCCTACTACGCTCACCATTTTCCAAAACACTTTCAATTAAAATTTTAAGATGGCCATTTTGTTCAACGTATCAAACAGTTCGTGGTAACGAACTGTAAGTAAGGAGCGACCCGGCTCAATGGTAACCGAAACTCTAGAAAAAGGTATTTTGATACAAATAGATACATCAAAAGAATCACATTTTAATGCTGATTTCAAATATATAAGTTTCATCAAGTTTAATCCTACCCATCAAAAGTTAGGCGCCCGAGAAAATTTGGCTGATTTTCGAAAAAAGGGGGAAAGACCCCCTAAAAGTCATAGAACCTTAATGAAAATCACACCATCATATTCCACGTATCCGAGAACCCTACTGTAGAGGTTTCAAGCTCCCATCTACAAAAATGTGGAATTTTGCATTTTTTGCCAGAAGGAAGATCACGGGTGCGTGTTTATTTGTTTTTTTTTTTTTTTTCCCAGGGTGATCGTATCGAACCAGTTGTCCTAGAATATCGTGGAAGGGGTCATTGGAATGGAAATTGAAAGTTCTAGTGCCCTTTTTAAGTGACCGAAAAAATGGAGGGCAACTAGGCCCCCTCCCACGCTCATTTTTTTTCCCAAAGTCACCTGATCAAAATTTTGAGATAGCCATTTTGTTCAGCATGTTCGAAAATATTATAAGTATGTCTTTTAGGATGACTTAATCCCCCGAAGCTCCCGGGGGGAGGGCTGAAAGTTATGAACTTTACCCAATGTTAACATATAGTATTGGTTATTTGGAAGTATACAGACGTTTTCAGGGGAGATTTTTCCTGGTAGTGGAGGGGGGGGGGGGTGGGTTGGTCAGGGGTTATGTGGGAGGATCTTTCCATGAAGGAAGTTTTCATGGGGGAAGGGACATTGCTATGAAGGGGACGCCGGACTTCCCAGCATTATTTAAAAAAAGATCATACATTTAATATAAAAAAACAAGTATTTCAACTGCAACAGCAGCAACATCGAAACTTTAAACGAACAGAAAATATTGCATATATAATTGGGTTCACCCCGTAGTCAATGCCTCGCTCTTTAAGCCAAAGATTTTTTAGTACTTTCATAAGAGCTATTTATTCTAATTAACGGCCTTTGTGATTAAGCGGTCATTTCTAAAGAATTGGAACAAAATTTGAACTTTCGCTTAAAGAGCAAGGTATTGACTAGGGGGCGAACTGCCTAATAAACGTATTAAAAATATATGAATATAGAAGTTCGTTACGTAAGTTAATTCGTAAGTTACGTATATTTATTACTAATAAAAACGTTCGTAAATAAAATTAAACAAGTTTCGAGAAAGCCATTTAACCAAATAAAAGTAAATTAATATGGAAATTTTGTTTTAATTATTCATGTACGGTTAGCCAAGATCAAAACCTGCATTTATTCAAAAACGTTCAAAAATTAAATAAAAAAAACAAGTTTTTTAAACTGAAAGTAAGGAGCGACATTAAAACTTAAAACGAACAGAAATTATTCTGTATATGAAAGAGACTGTCCCCTCCTCAACGCCTCGCTCTTTACGCTAAAGTTTGACTCTGTCTCACAACTTTATTTTTTAAAACAATAAAAAACTTTAGCGTAAAGAGCGAGGCGTTGAGGAGGGGACAGTCTCTTTCATATACAGAATAATTTCTGTTCGTTTTAAGTTTTAATGTCGCTCCTTACTTTCAGTTTAAAAAACTTGTTTTTTTTTATTTAATAATTGAAAGGTCCGGAAATTATGTCTTTGAATATGACTTATGCCCTGGGGGCATATAAGGTATATATTGAAAGGGTGATCGCAAAAACTTCGGAATGGGCTCATTTGATTAGAAATCAGATGTTTTCGTTTCCTTTTTAAGATTCAGAGTGGTCAGAGGGGGATACCCTCCCCCCCCTCTCCCTCAAGCTTCGTATTTTCCCGAAATGCATCTGGTAGACATTTTGAGATGGCCATTTGCTGTCGTAGAAACTTCGAAAAAAGTTCATTCGATTGGAAATTGAAAGGGTTAACGCCCCTTTTTAATAGTTGAAAGTGATTGGAGGGAAACTAAACCCCTTTCCACGCCCACCATCTCCCCACACCTATCCAGTCCATATGTTTAGATAGCCATTTTGTTAAATATAATTAAAAGGTCCGGAAATTATGTCTTTGAGGACGACAAACCCTCCAGAGCCCTCAGGGCAAGGTTTGTAAGTTATGCCCTGGGGGGTATATAAGATGTATTGAATTTAATAGTCGGTGATTAAAGGGCAATATATAGAAAGGGCGATCGTAGAAAGGGTGATAATATATAAGAATATATATAGAAAGGGCGATCGTATAAACTTGGGAGTTCTAGTGCCCTTTTAAGATTCAGAGTGATCGAAGGGGGGATAACCCACCCCCAAACCTCGTATTTTCCCATAATGCATCTGGTAGACATTTTGGGATGGTCATTTGTTGTCGTAGAAACTTCGAAAAAAGGCTCAATCGATTGGAAATTAAATGGGCTAGTGCTCTTTATTAGTCAAAAGTTATTGGAGGGCAACAAGCCCCTCCCCCACGTCCATCAATTGCCAAAATACGTATAATCAAAATTTGGAGGTAGCCATTTGTTCAATGTAGCTGAAAGGTCTGGAAGTTATGTCTTTGATAACCCCCATACATTTTAAAGACCAGAATATAATCTGCACTTTACTAAAAATAAAATGGCTGTGGATAGTCATTTTAGTGTACATATACTGATATATATATATATATATATATATATATATATATATATATATATATATATATATATATATATATATATATTATATATATATATATATATATATATATATATATATATATATATATATATATATATATATATATATATATATATATATATATATATAATATATATATATATATATATATATATATATATATATATATATATATATATATATATATATATATATATATATATATATATATATATATATATATATATATATATTATATATATATATATATATATATATATATATATATATATATTCCTTGAGGTTTTAATAGTTTTTAATTTATTAAAGTTAAAACATTCTAAACGTATCTTGTCTATTTAAATCTTACAATAAATAACCGAGTCAAACTTGAAACAAGCAAGAATTAACATGAGTAAGGCTGACAAACCCCCTGCCTTCTCAACACCAGAACATAATTTGCACCTTTCAGAAAACAAGATACATTTAAAATTTTTCACTTTGTTTTTACTTGTTTAAAATGTTTTTACTATTTATATGAAGGGGAGAGTCCTCCCCCTTGCACTCTAATTACAGCGCGAGAGTCAGGTGCCGTTTTTCAGAGTAACAAAAGATTGGAGGGCAAGCAGCCCTTCTCTCAAGTCTATTGATTTCCCAAACGTATCCAGTTGAAATTTTGAGACTGCCATTTTCTTCAGCATATTAGAACGGTCAAGCAACTATGTCTTTAGGGATATTATGCATGTCAATCATCACAATTATGCAATTGGCCCATTATGCTTTAAAACTATGTTTCTTTAAAAATAAATCAGAAGGCATTGTGTTAAATGGTTGCCAATAAGACACCTCAGCAATATATCGAGAACGACTGGGGGTATTAAGTTGAAACTTTTGGGGATACTGTTATTACTACTTCTGCTTGTACCCTTTAGATAAATAAAAAGAGTGTAAATGAATCGACGTTGTCAAAGAGCATAGATATTTTTGGGGATGATATTAATTTTTATTTTTCAAGTCATATTCAGAGGCTATAAAATCAAATTAAAAAATACTGTTTGTGTTAGGATTAAAATTTTATGAAAAAGTTTCTCCAACATACAAATACCAACCCATATTATAGATTCTTATAGAAGAAAACTAAAAAGATTTATAAAAATTTGCTTTTCCATGAAAAAGACTAAGTCAATCAAAACGAACAGAAATTGATTTAAAAATCTTTTTCCACAGGACAAGTTTTTCAAAGAAAGTTAAAGAGCTCCATTAAGCCTAGAATGAGCAAAAATAAAGTCAAATAATCTTCCAAGCGTAAAACTGCCACAAATCAATATAAATAAATAAATGAAGCTCAAAACGAACAGAAATTACAATCAATGTAATTTCAATCGTCAGAAATTACAATCGTTTTGAGTCAAAATCAAAACGAGCAAAAATAAAAATGAATAGGGCTGATAAACCCTTATGCCTTCTGAAGACCAAAACACAATTTGTGCTTTACTGACAACAAAATACGTTGGAAATGTTCTCACTTATCGTACTTTCGTAAATGAAAAACCATAATTACTTTAACGAAGAAATATCAGTATATGACAATTTAACTGACAATCCACGGTCATTTGTTTTTTGTTTTTTTTTCAGTAAAGCGCAAATTGTGTTCTGGTCAAATAGTTCCTGGTAACCAACTGTAAGTAAGAAGCAACCCGACTCAATAGTAACTGAAACTCTAAAAACGGATTTTTTATACCAATAGATACATCAAAAGAATTGAATTTTTGTGTTGATTTTAAATATATAAGTTTCATCAAGTTTAGTCCTACCTATCAAAAGCCACGAGCCTGAGAAAATTTGCCTTATTTTCAAAAAGAGGGAAAACAACCCTTAAGAGTCATAGAATCTTAATAAAAATCATACCATCTGACTCAGCTTATCACAAAACCATATTGTAGAGGTTTCAAGCTTCTATATGCAAAAATGTGGAATTTTGTATTTTTTGCCAGAAGACAGATCACGGATGTGTGTTTATTTGTTTTTTTTCCAGCGGGTGATTGTATCAACCCGGGGGTTGTAGATTTTTTCGAGAGGGCTCATTCGAACGGAAATTAAAAGTTCTAGTGGCCAATTTAAGTGACCAAAAAAATTGGAGAGCAACTCAGCCCTCTCCCCCACTCATTTTTTCCCAGAGTCACCGGATCAAAATTTTGAGATAGGCATTTTGTTCACCATACTCGAAAAATCTAATAACTATGTCTTTGAGTACGACTTAATCCCCCAAAGTTCTCGGAGGAAGGGCTGCAAGTTATGAACTTTGCCCATTGTTTATATATAGTAATGATTATTGGGAAGTATATAGATGTTTTCAGGGGGAATTTTTTCTGGTAAGGGGGGGGGGGTCGGGAGGAGAGGGTTACGTGGGAGGACATTTCCATGGAGGAATTTATCAAGGGGAAGAGAATTTCTATGAATCTGGATTTCCCGGTATTATTAAAAAAAACAATCAGAAATTAAGTTGAAAAAAACAGGTTTTTTCGACTGAAAGTAAAGAGCAACATTAAAAGTTAAAACGAACAATTATTATTATGTATATGAAGAGTTTCTCCCCCTCTTAAATACCTTACTCTTTATTCTAAAGTATTTTTAGTAATTTCCAAAGAGGTATTTTTCTAATTAAATGGGTTTTGTGATACAGGGGACATTCTTTAAGAATTGGAACAAAATTTGAACTTTAGCGTAAAATTTGAACTTTAGCGTAAAGAGTGAGGTATTGGCGAAGGGGTGTATCTTCAATATTATATATCTGAGGAAGTTCGCCCCCTCGTCAATACCCCGCTTTTTACGCTAAAGTTAGAATTTTGAAAAATAATTGCCGACATAAACAATAATTTGTTTGTGTTATTTTTCGGCCAATCTTCTATGATATTAATATTATCTTAAACAGTTTCATAAATATGATTTTATTTGATTAAATAAAAAAAACAAGTTTTTTTTTTTAACTGAAAGTAAGGAGCTACATTAAAACTTAAAACGAGCAGAAATTATTCCGTATGTGAAAGGGGCTGTCCCGCTCTTTACGCTCAAGTTTTAATGTCGCTCCTTACTTTCAGTTAAAAACAAACTTATTTTTTTTATTTAGTCTTGAGCAGGCATGAGTGTTGTCAGCCCTTCTAATTTTAATTTTTGCTCGTTTATTGTACCTTCTGTTTGTTTTGAGTTTCATTTATTTATTGATAGTGATTTGTGGTTGTTTTACGCTTGGAAGATTATTTGACTTTATTTTTGCTCATTCTAGGCTTAATGGAGCTCTTTAATTTTCTTTGAAAAACCTGTCTTGTGGAAAAGTTTTTTAAATTAATATATATATATATATATATATATATATATATATATATATATATATATATATATATATATATATATATATATATATATATATATATATATATATATATATATATATATATATATATATATATATATATAAATCACAAATACATAAAAATAAAGAACAATTTAGAACTTAAAAATGCCGAATGCGTAGAGATTGCTTACTAGACAAAGAATTGCCCCTTTCAGAAGTGGTATATAGGCTAACAATATCTAAGATTAGTAATGCAGTTAACCTCTTCTGAAGTTCTTTTTGCACCACTTTAAAATTATGTAATGAAGAGTCTAAATAGAGGAGGGTGGACAGAGGCGGTAGGAGAGAAGGGCACATACACTTTTAAAACAATGTTTTCACTAAATGCTTTAATTTACTTGTTTTCCAGTTTTCTGGGACCATTGTTGATTTTTGTGTCTACTGCTCACCAAGGGCCTCCCCCAGGCCACTCAGCGTGTCCCCAGGTGGCATGGGTAGGGGAACACCTTACAGATATGTCGGCTACCTCCACAGGAGGCACGGAACAACAGGGACCTTGTCCTTGGGGGTTCATAATAAAAGCTGGGGCACCCTCACTCGGGGCCGTAAGTACAGGTGGAGGAGGAAGAAGACCCCTCAAATGTACACTCAAAGGGGCCCACCGGTGTGTGCACACATCTCGTGAGTTACAAACCTCCTCGCATTAATGGGCTAAATTGCATGGTGATACAGAACACCATCGTAGGAGAATCCTCTATAGGAGGACAACTTTGACAGGGTGTAAGACCCAGATCAATGGATAACAGCCTCTGCAAAGGGCTGCCTCGACCCTTCTGAAGTACATGTAAGACTGGGGACCTTGCGGGCAACTCTATTCCCTCTTGAGGAGTGGCACCCCTTCGCACGGGATTCTGATTAATGGATAGTTCTTCTGGTCTTGGCCTGTTTTGGTGGGCGTTTTTTTGCTGAAAACTTCTTCTGAGCCATTTTATCTCCTATTGGTGTCCTCCCCGTAACAACAAAATATCTTTAGGCATGAATGTATAATGAGTCGGAGGTAATAGACTTGAGACTGTGCAGGATTTTGACTCTTGTAGATAGAAGAGCATCGCCAAATGCTGAAAACCATGTTGTGACCAAGATGGGTCCAGGATTGCACAATGCCTTCATTCATACTGGAGGTCCCAATAACTTCTTGCTGTCCAGCTTTAAGCCGGCTTAAGTGCTTCGATTTATACTTGGGAAGATGTGTTGTTCCCCGTCCTGCACTAGTATCCGGGAAAATTGGTTTTCCTGAGGCCAAAATAATTTCAATGATTTAAAGAATATAAAAATAGGAATTTGGAATGTTATGACTTTAAAAATAACTATCATATCGACATTTTGACTAATGAATTCAGACGATTCAAACTGGACTTATTATGAGTTTCAGAAACTCATATCCCAGGGGTAGGAAGCAAGAAATTAGGTGATTTAGAACTTGTTACTCAGGCTTATGGGCACTCAGGGTAGCATGAGTGCCCATAAGCTGAATTCCAGGGGGCTTACCTGGTCTAATTGGCATTTTTAATGCTGTATAATAGAAATCTCGAAACAAAAATAAAAAAATAAGACAGCATCATTCAGTAAGGAGGGAGCTGGCGCCCCCTCTCCTTTATGGGCGCCCATGACCGGTAGGAAACATGAAATTAGATGATATAGAATTTGGCAGAAAGGATGGGGTACATAGACATTGAGTAGGCTCATGATGAATAAGGAAGCTGCAACGTCTTGCTTAGGCTGGGATGGTATTAATAATAGAATACTAACCGCTCATTTTATGACTAAAAAGTTCAGGGTGTCAGCTATACTAGTATATGCCCCTGTAGAACCGTCTAACGGAGATACTAGGGACTCAGATTAATTTTACTTACAGCTACAGGAGCAAATAGACAGGGTCCCAGGTAGAAACATAGTGTTTTTATTATGAGATTTTAACGCCCAGGTCGGTAAAAAATACGGATAGATGGTATCCTAACCTAGATAAACTTGGTGTAGGAAAATAAAACAGTAATGGCTACAGACTGCTGCAATGTCGTAGTTTTAACAATCTAATTATAACCAATACGATGTTTGGTCATAAAATGACCCATAAATTAACATGGTATTCACGTGATGGTGTAGGTGATGTTTGCTGACAGCAAAACTTATTGATTATGTAATTGTAAACCGAAGATTGTCTGGATCAATACAAGATGTTATTGATGCTGTTATTGATGTTAAAAGTAAATATCACCATCGAGTAGTGTCTATGGTTAATTTAAAGCCAAAATTTCAGAAGGGTAACTACCTCCCGGGAATTTATGATCTTGGTAGACTCCAGGATGAAAATTTGAGTGAAACTTTCCTGGAACGTTCGAATACTAAACTGGAAAGTTTAAAATTTGACAAAGTTGAAGATGGATGGAATAATTTTAGGAAAAGAATTTGTGAAGTTGCTCATGGTGTCTTAGGGAAGAAAGTTAGGAGTGCAGCTAGGAATGTTAGTGAAACAGCTTTATGGTTAATAGACAGGATAAGGGGTTTGTACAAGAATTATTACCTGAGTGATGGATCATATGAAAACAAAAGGAATGTACATAAATTGGAGAAAGTATTAAAATGTGAACTAAGGAGGTGTGAAGTGCAGGCCATGCATAAAATTGCCGAGGATCTGGACGATGCAGCTTGATGGCACAATAATAAAATATTGTACTGACATGTTAATAAATTGAAAGGGAGTCGGACTTGTCCCAGTTAAATATAGGAACGGGGCCTTAATTAGTGATAAGGAAAGAGTCAAAGAGAGATTGGCAGACCATTTTTGATATTGTTATAAACCAAGATAGTGCTGAAGGAACAGATATAGAGAAAAATCAAAAAGTTTGTGATACCTTGTAAGTGAAATAAGATTTGTCTTGTGACGAAGAATTAGCGACAGTACTAAAAGGATTAAAAAATAATAAGGCTCCAGGTGCTGATAGTATGGGCGCCCATTGGCTGAATTTTAGGAAGAGGGGGCTTACCTGGTCTAATTGGGACTTCCAATGCAGTTTAGTAAAAAGCTAAAAATAAAATATCATATCATGCCCAAGTAAAGTGCGATACGGGCACAATATATTATTTAATTTTTATTTTTTTAGGCTAGGGCACTTCTTATAGAAAGAAATGTCATAGAAACTCCAAAAAGAGCTCCTGTAGGGAAACCACCTTCCCACTTCAATCATTTCCCGAAATACATTCAATCAAAATTTTTGATTGAATGTGATTGGAGGTCAACCCCCTCCAATCACAATCACAAAATTGTGATTGGAGGTCAACCCCCCCCCATACGCCAATCATTTCCCCAAACACATCCAATCAGGATTTTTGAGATAGCCATTTTGTTCAGCGTAGTTGAAAGGTCCATAAATTATATCTTTGAGGATGACCCCCCATAGCCCTCAGGGCAAGGGATATAAGTTTTTCTCTTCGGGAATATAAGTTTCTTATGGAAATAGTTGTCGTATAAACTTCGGAGAGGGCTCGTTGGATTGGTAATCAGAAGTTGTAGTGCTTTTTTTAATAGTCAAAGTGATCAGAGGGAGAATATCCCCCCCCCCACACACACACATATGCGACGTATTTTCCCGAAACTCCTGATGGAAATTATAAAATGGCTATTTGTTGTCGTAGAAACTTCGAAAAGGGTTCATTTGGTTGCAAATTGAAAGGGCTAGTGCCCTCTTTAATAGTCAAAAGTGATTGGAGGGCAACCATCTCCCACGCCTATTATTTCCCCAAACACTTCCAATCAAAATTTCGAGATCGTTATTTTGTTTGATGTAGTTTCAAAATACAGAGATTATGTCTTTGAGGATGAGGACCCCCCCCCCCCTCACAGTCATTCGGGCAAGGGTTGTAAGCTATGCCCCGAGGGCATATAAGGTTTTTATTGAAACGATGGTTGTATAAAATTCGGAAGGGGTCTTTGGATTGGAAATCGGAAGTTTAAGTGCCATTTTTAAGATTCAAATTTATTGGACGGCAGCTATAACCCCCCCCCCCTTCCCCCGTCATATTTTCCTTAAATGTATCCGATTGAAATTTTGAGATACCCATTTGTTCAAAAAAGTCCAAAGATCTCATAACACGGCCTTTGGGGTTGACACAATCACTCAGAGTCTGGGGTAAGGGTTGTAAGTTATGCCCCGGTGGCGTGTAAGGCTTTTATGAAGGGGGGATCTTTTGAACCATAGAGGAGGCTGATTTGATTGGAAATGTATAGTTCTAGTTCCATTTTAAGAGTCTAGCGTGACGGAGAGAAAAGTGATTTCAGTTACTGTGACTAATGACGCTAAGATTATTAAAGTAAAATTTTCAGCATTCAGGTTTTCGAAAAGGAATATAAGCAATATCATTGGCAGCACTTATCTATAATAGCTAGAAATATCATTGAAAAATTTAAAGAAGCTTATTCGATTCTAAATTAAAAGATCTAGTTTCCTTTCTAAGAGTAAAAAGAGATTGGAGGTCAATCAGCCCGTCTCTCAAGCCAATTTATTTCCCTAACACGTCTAGTCAAAATTTTGAGACAACTATCTTGTTCAGCATAGTAGAACGGTCCACCAACTGTAGGGATATTGTGCATTTAAACCCCCCACAATTATGCAATTGGCCCAAAGTTTCTCCCAACATACAAATAGCAAGCAAAACTATGGATTCTTATAGAAAAAAACGGAAAAGATATAAAATTTTATTTTTTCATGAAAATGATTATGTCAATAAAAAACGAACAGAAATTGATTTAAGAAAGCTTTTTACAGAAAACAATGTTTTCAAAGAAAAGTAAATAGCTCCATTAAGGCAAAAATGGGCAGAAATGGAGTCAAGTAATCGTCCTAGCGCAAATCTGTCATAAATCACTATCAATAAATAAATGAAACTCAAAACGAACATAAACTAGAATAAATAGCCAAGTCAATCTCGAAACGAGCAAAAATTAACACTAGTAGGACTGGTAACCCCCATGCCTTTTCAAGACCAGAACATGATTTGCGCTTTACTGAAAACAAAATACGTTTAAATTTTTAACTTTTTTTAATTAAATAAATACAAAAAATCTGAGACTTTAAGGAATAAATATCAGCATAGGTATAATAAACCGACAATCCACGGTCTTTTTTTTCAGTAAAGCCTAAGTTATTTTCTGGTCTTGAGAAGGCGGGGGGAGGGGGTGTCAGCCCTAGTAATGGTAATTTTTGCTCGTTTTGACTTTGAGTCAGCTATTTATTCTAATTTATTGTCGTTTTGAGTTTCATTTATTTGTTGATAGTGATTTGTGTTAGTTTTACGCTTGGAAGATTATTTGACTTTATTTCTGCCAATTTTTGGCATAATGGAGCTCTACTTTTCTTTGAAAAAATTATTCTTTGGAAAAAGTTTTTTAAATTAATACAAATGTAAGGCAGTGTCATTCAGCCAAAAAAAGTGGAAAAAGTTTTTTTTTAAAATTAATTCAAATGTAAATCTGCGTCATTCAGCCTGCCTCCCTTTATGGACACCCATGGCTGATTGTGTGGTAAATGAGTTTCTTAAATATGGTGGCTCTGAGGTTAGAAATAAGTGACATAAGATTATGAATATGATTTTTGAAAAAGGGGAAGTACCTAACGATTTTAGGAAAGCCTTAATTAAGCCACTTTATAAGAAAGGTGATAAAAGTGAGTGTGGTAATTATTGAGGCATTAGTCTGTACGTAGTAAATTACTTAGTATCATGATACTTTTTGTACTGACAGAGGCTGTAAACGTAGTTACAAGAGAAGAACAGTGCGGTTTTACTCTTAGGTCAATAATTGAGAAGTGCCTGAGTTATCAAATACCTTTGGTTCTCAGTTTTATAGATTATGAGCAAGCGTTTGATTCTATTGATAGGATAGCTTTAACGAAGACCTTGTATGATATATCAGACAAATACATTAATGTAATTAGTGCTATGTAGCAGAATAACACTGCTGCGGTTAAGGTAGGAAATGAGGTTAGCAGCTGGTTTTGTATTAAATCAGGAGTGAAGCAGGGTTGTGTTCTATCTCTCTTTATATGGATCATTTTGATGTATTTTGTTCTAGATTTACAATATAGCCACAGTGAATTTTTTGGCTTTACTATTTAGAATTCATCTTTTAGTTTGTATAATGAAAATTTTGGTGTCAAATTGTAATACAAAGAACAAAGTGAATAAATTGCAAATTATAATTCTTGGTGATGCCTTTATTATTGCCTATACTTTGTTATCATTTCCCTTTTATTCGTTTTGTGATATTCGTGCATAAACAAAATTTCCATGATTTTTTGGTTTATCATCCTTTTTTGAATTAATAGTAACAGTTTTATGGTGTCAAATTGCTATTCTTCTTGATGTCTTTATTAGTTTATGGTTCAATTAGTTTGTCCTGTCGTAGCAGTAATATAACAGCATTGAATATTATTCTCTTTTTTTTTCTCCTGCTAATGCGAATCTTTCTATTGGCATGTATAATCGAAGGTTTATATCAACATATAGTTCTTGTTGATTCATTTATTATTGTGTTCGAGTTTTGAAGATTTTTGGAAAATGTTTACGTTTGGAAAATTTTTGAAAACTCCTCGATTTTGGGCATGACGGATTTAAAAATGGAAATTTTGCAAATTCAGTACTTCAAAAAATTGTTTATCATATTAGTGTTACCCATTATTGATAAGGATTATTTATTATATAACTGATTATTTTGAGAATTTATGAGAACCGAACAATTTAAGTTAAAGTATTGGATTTGGAACCGCCCCCTCCCTCTTTCAGTGTAAGCATAAAAATATGCACTTTTCAGTTATACGATGGTTAAAAAACATTCTTTCCATAGCTGATTGCACTACCCAGCCTAAATCGAAACTAAGTTATAAGTTTGTATTTTATTAAATTTGTCCTTTCAAGTTTTCCATTTGAGTCCAAACAAGTCCCTTGAAGTCAAACTTATCGAATCTTGCCTATTAATGTTACTTTTTCACTTTATCCTTATAATCTTTTAATTTTAGTTTTATTTTGTCTTTATTTTAAATCCTTTCACCATTATCATTTTACCTTCATTTTCCTTTTATTGATTTTATTCTTTTCAGCCACCCCATTTAAAATCGAACAAGGTGAAACAGTAAATAAAAGATAACTTGTTCCAATTGATAGAATGCGATGCCTTATTATCGTTTATATCTTCCGTTATACCTATACCTTCCCTTATTTTCACAGTTTACCCCTTGCCTTTCTCCTCTAATGTTATTTTTAATTTATTCTTAGTTTTATTTTTCTCTTTGTCCTATTCTAAGCCTTTTACCATTATCCTTTTCAGCTACTCCATTTAAAGTCCAACAAGTTCCTAACAGTGAATAAGAGATTACGTGCTTCAGTTGAGAAGAACGCGATGCGAGTTTATCTAGATTCTTCAGGAAATGAAGGATCGTGGTTTCGTATTTCACCCTGTCACAAGCACAGGTCTAACGGTGAGAATATTGTTATAGGAGATCCCGTCTTTTTCAATCCAGTTGGTAATACCCACCAAGCCCTTCACGTGTCTTCTATGGACTTGCCTAGCATGCCAGGCTTCAAAGAAGTAAGTACATTACGTTATTTGTTAACGTATTTGGGTAGGCTGATGTAGTGTTTTTTTTTTTTAATGTAACTTATTTGTATTACGTTACATAGTTTTTGTGTGTTCAAAATATCTCGCTCATTGTTATTAACTCAATCAACAAGTAATTCAAACACGGAAAAATCAGTTTACTCAGTGTGGGGAAATCCATTATTCAAAGAGCAAAAATGATCATGTAAAACTAAATCTAATTTGATGTCTCAGAATTCTTGACTTAGAGCTCCTGCTCGGTAACGTCACCAGAGTCGAGGGAACTATTCGTCAGTACCGTTAGTTGTCTCCGAGCGGCTATCCTGGGCGATGATTGGAGCTTCTTTAGGGTCAATGCTCCAAGAAGTGAGTCAAACGCAGATCACATTCGCCCATCTTGTGCGTGATCCACCTCAGAGGTGTTTCCGGACGTTTGCAGTTGGGTCAAATTCGAGAATGAGTCGGGCGGGTGTTTGAGTGGGCAGGTGAAGTAGACGATCACACTAACGCACTGATCGAGTCTCGAGCTGCTCAAACAGGGGTGGCAACTTAAAAGGATTGGAGGATCTTCAAGCTCCGTGCCCTGTCGAACCATCTAACACGTTCTATTTTGCGGTGGGGTTACGTCTGGATATCATCTACCTTCGTGATTTTTGTCTGAGATCATCTGCGTCTCGAAATTTTGCTCATTGCAAGAGAACAAAAATATGCTAACGAAAAATCCTGAATGAAGCCATCCTTTAGAGGAACTCGTAGAAGCAGTGAAATATTACTCTCTGTAATTCTTAAAACTAGAATTTTGCAAGAAAACTTAATTGTTTATTATGAAGAGTAAAGGACCATATTAGACATTATACCAGTAGTGAGGAACTGAGTCAAAGACGCCATGCTTTAAAGAAGTAGTTGCAACGTATTTTTTGGCGCCATGCTCATGAATAATGCTCAGTACTGCTTTAGCATCAGTAATAAAGCAGAAAGTACTTTTATTAATGAAGTGTCGTGTTACTAAAAAAAATTCATGCAAATAATTTCTCGTTTCTTATATATATATATATATATATATATTCATATATATATATATATATATATATATATATATATATATATATATATATATATATATATATATATATATATATATATATATTATATATATATATATATATATATATATATATATATATATATATATATATATATATATATATATATATATATTCCATTGCTCAACTACAAATTACTGTTTTATCAAATTTGAATTAAAAGTACTATTTTAAAAATAATATGGAAAATATTTTTCAGGAGGGAGTTTCTTAAAAACCTATTTTTAAAATTTCTCCTACTATAGGGCATGCTCTTGCTCCAACTATGATTCAGGATTTTTTTTTTTAAATTAATGCTATTTTGAGCGTTCCTTGCGCTCCCCTTAAGTTTGAGAGTCTAACTTAATGCAACTGATTTTTTTTAATGCTGGATTCGAGGGAAACTTGCTATAGAGACTTCAGCTTATCCTATTTCGTGTAATATACTTATTGATGGCTGATCTACCCTATTTTTTCTTTGGGTCTCCATGTTTTAATTTAAAAATATTTGCCAAGCAAACGCTGCCTTTTATCTGAAAAGCCAGCTTCTTGTTTGAAATTGTACGTTGTTTAAGTACTGCAAGGAAACGTTGTCTGCCTAACCTTATGCAACAAATGAGCAAAATATGCAGTTTTAAAAGTTTAAATGGCTCATTTAGAGAAGAAATAACAAAGAAATAGGTGAAAATAGGAGAAGATCAGAGATTGAAATTCCTTTATTGATCAATTCCCAAAAAAAAACATAGCCACTACTAGAAGGTCGAATAACCTGTGTATAGTGACTTAATTAATTAATTAATTCACATAATCAATAACATATAAATAAATACACTAGAAAAAATGATTGAAGAAAAATAATAATAAGGAGAAAGAAAATGAAAAAAAAAGACTAAACCCTCACAAGGGACCTGCTCTCACCCTGCATCTCGACTAAGTAGGAACTTTTTTACCTGTAATTTAAATGAAGAAACTGATACAAAGCCCTGATGCTGTCTGGGAGGTTGTTCCAGAGGGTTACACTTATGTGACGAAACACATGAGCTGATGTCACTGTGTTTCTCTTTTCATATACCAGCTTATCCGCATTCCTACTATGATAAGAATGATAATCAGAATTAATAGAAAATATATCCACAAAACAAGCTGGCGAAACTCCATTTAAACACTGGTATACCAGTGTTAATAACTGGTGATCCCGTAACCGACCAACATTCAAAATTTTAAAATGGGAATGATAAATTAGTGTATCACTAAAATTAGCACATTCCCCCAAAAGATGAACTGCTCTTTTCTGAATCGTCTAGATTTTTCTATAATTAGCATAAAAATTGCTTGCCCAAAGAGCACACCCATATACAATATCAGGTTGGATAATCGTACCATAAATAATCAATAAAACTGAGACCGGGAAAAAATTACGAAAACGACGAAGTAAACCTAAGCCTCTTGCTGCCTTGGATGATATAATTTCACTGTGTTTCTTCCAATTCAAATTGCAATGAACAACTTCTTGAAATTATTTAGACAATAAAAAAAAGCTTTATTAGTTAAGCTTACTTGAGCTAGATAAGCAAGGGAGTATTCGCTAATTCAGGTAGAAAATGAAGCTTTAACGAAAGTGTCACAGGCTGGTTAAGCTGGACTTGTAACCTACATTCCTTTTTTTTAGCTTAATGCACCAAGGAGGGTGGCAATGAAATCTGATTGTTTGAATTAGTTAAATTGAAACTTACACGACCATATATATTTCAAATTTATTGTTTATATATTATTAAATAGGAAAAATCGGGAATTCAACTTATAACAAAAAAACCTCCATGTGTTGTTATGCTGTTTTAGGTAATGGTGGTTGCCAAATCTGAATAAATGAAACGTGCATGAAGGATCAGCAAAATATAGACTAAAAACATGTGGCACCAAACAACATAATGTGTAACTTACGTTTGAAGCTTTTATAGACTTTAGGAATTAACATTTTGTTAATGTTTAAATTTTCGCGGTTCAACGTAGCATTACTGATAAGATTTATCCTCCAGAGATCTGACCATAGAAATGCTTTTCCACAAATGTGGACAGTGGGTCCTTGTCGAGCCAGAAGTATAGTAAAAAATTGTTTCGTCTATTAAAAAAGATTTGTCAAAACTTTGAAAACAAAACATTACTCTTCATGAAATTTCTTGAAGCAGTTATTGTCTCGTGTCAAGCAGAGAATGATTTTACACTGCGATCACATCCATCTTGACATTTTGCAGCATCTAGGCCTTCTGCATCGGGCTGCATTTGCAGTCACAAAATTCTGGTAGATATAGTGCAGCTCTGGCATGTGGCGGGGGGATTGGCCTCTTTTCACGCTCAAAACACGATGCTGAGTTTCACCCAAGAATTCTTTGTCGCTATTTTCTTGACGTCGTGACTCCGAGCTTCCAGAATCGAGCAAACACTCGGCCACGTTGAAACGAAGGTCAATGAGCTGTTTGAGGTCACCAGAAACTTCTGGGTCACGGCCCTTCAGCTCATGAAATGCATTGGCTAGTGCAGCATCCACAAAATGATGAAACAGACACACAGTCCATTTTTTAGTACGCGTCTCAAACCGGTAATAGCTAACCATGTGGTCCACAAGGTCTACCCCACCCATGTAGGTGTAGTAGTCGGAGACTACTCATGGACATTGACCTGCACGTAAGACCCCTGGCGCTTGTCATACCGTTTGATCTCTGTCTCCTCTTCTATGCCTTTGCATTTTGAAGACAGGAGAGCCACTTTGTTATCATACCACTGGGTCACCGCTACTTTTCTATCTGAGCGCAGTACAGACATGACAGAGGTTCCTCTTTCCTTTCTTGTCATTTCTGTTTCGGTAAAAAGTTTTGGGCCGTTGGCTCCCAAACGGTTCTTCATGATAGTTCCGTTCGCAATTTTTTTGTTTCAGCCAGCATGTCGAGGAGCTTAACAGACGAGAAGAATCGTTCAAAATTGAGGTGTGTACCTTCTGGTAGGGTCTCAGACAAGCGCAGTATGATCCCAGCTGACAAGCCATGTGCTTTCAGCTCTTCTCTCAAGGTGGTGGCTCCCTGGTAGATTTGCAAGTCAAGTATCAAAATTATTTCGGAAGTATCAAAAGTATCAAAATTCATTTGGCAGTCAAGTATCGATATTCTCGCCAGCCCCGAGGAGCTGACGAGGACAAAATTCTTTAATCCAACCGGATTGGGCTTGTCGGGAACATGTTGCTTGAGAGTCGACATGCCCTGGAAGGGTATCATCTGTTCGTCAATTGAACAGTTGCCAGTTGCCTGTCAAACGGCAACTGGAGAAAAATATTCCAGAAGTTCTCAAGGATCGGTTGCACCTTCCAAACTCTATTTTTGGTTTTTTCTTCGTCTGAGATTTCTGAATCAACAACGAACTTCAGATTCCACCGGCTTGTGAAGAATCTATCTCGACTCATCTTTTGCGATATGGCTTCCACCCTGAACGTCCCAGACTAGTACATGCGGAGCTGAGGAAACTTAAGGCTCCCCATCAGGATGCCAATGCCAATAAAAATTTTCAGCTCGTCTGGAGTTACATTCAAGCTTTTGTGGTGGGCCAACTAATTGTTGTAGTTAATGCAAAAAGATGTACGTTTGAAGAAGCTCTCTGGGTAATATTGCAAAAAGAATTGTTCTGGACTCCAGTCGTCATGGTCCTGGAAGTGAGCGGGGCCAACGTCCGGGCCACGATGATGATTGAACCGTTGAAACTTCCTCCAGGACAAGGTTGCTGCTACTGTGTCAGCCTTTGAGCCTTTCGCATGGGTTGCTAAGGGTACGTCATCATCAGATTCTTCAGGTTCAACATCTGGAAGAACAGCATAGCTGCTTGATGACGGAATGGGTGCAACAGCTGGTTCATCATTAGAGTCTAAAGACGACAAAGAGTGGTTTTCGATCCATTCCTCATCATCATCTAAATCAGAGGTCCAGGTCGCTCTCATCGAGCATTCCGAGGGCTTCATCAAGGGAAACTACAATGAATGAAGAGGTTCAGTAAGCTTAAAACTTATAGGTTGCTGCCAATTTAGTAAATAAAACAATCACTGGCCTCTGCTATCCCCATTAGAATCGAGATTTGAACTACAAAAAATCAACCCTAGCTTTTTACTCGATTGGAACCGCATGTCCACAGACGTGGACATAGAGGTTTTCCAAGTTCCGAAAGATGACACTTATCAAACTAACTGCTTTTAAAACTATCTAAGTACTGTCTACAATCAAGAAAGTACACCTGATTTTTCTCATAACTCGTTCTCACCACTTTCTTTTTTTTCTTTTTTCTTACCTTTGCTTCTTTTCATCTCCTTTTTTTTTTTAGCCTTTTCCAGTTTGTTAAAACACCAGTAAAAGTCGCAGAAAATTTCTGAAAAAAGTCACAGATGGCATTTCAGGTCCAAAAAGCACGTTGAAACAACGAACCCTTAGCTAGATGGCAAGGCCCCTGCACAAAAAATATTTTACGGGGATGTCCACACACGTGGACACCAGGTATGAGCAAGATTACTCGCCTGAAAACCTCATAATTTTGGAACAATCAAAAGGAAAATCTTAGAAAATTGCGATTTTCTAGTATGAATGGGTCAAGGGGCAGGAATAAGATGGATCGAGGGGTAAAGAATGATGTTATTTTGATGTTCTTGGCACTTCAAGGGTTTTTGTTTTGTTCATTATATCTTTTTATAGGTGAATGTTTTAAACGATCCAACACCGTGGAAAATCAATTTGTTCCTTGACTACCAAGATAACCAGGAGGAAATATTGAAAGGAGGCGACGTTATTCGCTTATTTCACACAGAGCAAGAGAGATTCTTAACATGCGATAAATACAAGGATGTTAATTATATACTCCTTCGAGCAACAGGTATGTGCAACAAATATATCGACGTGATATATGCATATATATATATATATTAGTTATATATTCCTTCGAGCAATAGGTATGTACAACAAATATATTGGTATATTGACCTGATATATACATATATATATATATATATATATATATATATATATATATATATATATATATATATATATATATATATATATATATATATATATATATATATATACATATATATATATATATATATATATATATATATATATATATATATATATATATATATATATATATATATATATATATATATATATATATATATATATATATATATTACTTACTTACTTACTTACTTAACTCCCATCCGGCCGGATTGGCCGACTCGGGCTTCTCCTCTGACTGAACTATGGTAGAGCTTCTTATACTATTCCCTGTTCGCTGCAGCCCGAAGGAGTACCGACAGGGGATGGCTGGGAAATTTTTCCCTCCAGCGCTTGGGAGGTCGTCCTTTTGGGCGGGAGGCATCAATCCTTCCTTCAGACGCAATTTTTGGAAGTTGGGCTGGGGACATCCGCTGAACGTGGCCTAACCATCGAAACTGTTGAAGCTGGATGGTCTGCATGATGGTCTGGGAATAGTTGAGCGAAGACATTAGCCGTTCGTTTGATATTCGGTCAAGGTAGGTGATGCCAGCAAGCTTTCTGAGGGATTTTGTTTCAAAGGCCGCCAACCGGCATTTGTCTTCTGCTTTCAAGGTCCATGTCTCTGCTCTGTACGTTGCTACTTGAACCACAAGAGCTCGAAAAAGGCGTGTTTTTAGTTTCAGCGACAGATGTTTGTTTTTCCAGATCGATCGCAATGACTTGAAGCATGCTGAGGCATGGGCGAGGCGTCGTTTAATGTCTTTTGAGGAGTCGTTTGTGGACGTCAGCTCACTTCCTAGGTAAACGAAATGGTCAACCCACTCGATCTCTTCCCCCTGGATCATAATTTTGCTGGGTTGAAGGCCTGTATCTGTATGCCGCGTTACCTTCATGGCTTTTGTCTTGTTAGCATTGATTTTCATCCCAAAGGAACTAGCTGCATGATCAATATCGTTAGCGCTTGATTGCAGTTCCTCTAGTTGTTCGTTTAGGCGATTAATGTCATTGGCGTATGCAAGCATGTCAAAGAGGTGTCCACTCATGAGTGCTCCCGTGTCATTGGGCACCAGTGCCAGTACAGCATTCAGGAATAGGCAGAACAGAGTGGGGGAGAGTAGGCATCCTTGCAGCACTCCTGAAGAGGTTGAGAATTCTTCAGTAAAGCCTTCGCTGGTCTGCACCATGCTTCTCGACTTCTCGTACATGCTCTTGATAATGTCAATAATGTCAGTGGGAATACCGTAGTGTGCCAGGATGTGCCATAGGCCATCTCGCCAAGTTAGATCGAAAGCTTGTTTGAAATCGATAAACAGCTGGTATAGCTCTTTCCCGAATTCCAGGTATCTTTCCATAATCTGTCTGATCACAAAAATTTGGTCTATGGTGGATCGGTTTTGACGGAATCCAGCTTGATATTCAGGGATTACGTGTCTTGTCAGGTTTCTGATCCGATCAAGGAGAATTTTCGTAAGGATTTTAGCTGGTTGGCAAGTAAGCGATATGGGTCTGTAGTTTTCGCAGTTACTTTTAGATCCTTTCTTGTGCAGGGGCACTATGACAGATTTTGACCAAGACTCGGGGAAGTATTTTATTTCCCATACAGCTGTTACTATTTTGTGGTACAGATCAACGACGATATCAGATTCCACTTTTAGCAGTTCTGCCTGTATACCGTCTATTCCGGGTGCCTTATTTGACTTGAGGGATTTGAGTGCGGCTTCTACTTCTGACCTTAAGGGTGGTGGGGTTGGTTCCTCATCTCTGTGTGCTGGGAACTTTCGAAGCACTTCAGGATCTGGGTTCACTGTGAGATTAAGCTTTTCCTGGAAGTGTTCTTTCCAGCGATCTCGGATTCCGGCACAAGTAGTGATTTTGTGTCCATTTTTATCTAAGAGATCGAGGCACTTCGCTTCTTTGCGGTTTGTCAGCTCTCTGGCACGTTTGAACATGAGGTGTGAGTTACCCCTACGGGAGTCCTCCTCACACTGCCGGCATTTTTCAGTAATCATGTTTTTTAGTGCTTGGCGGGTTTTCTTCTCAATTTGACGTTTAAGGTTTTTGAATCTATCCTTGCTTTCTCGATCTTGCTTGTTTTGGAGAGTTCGTTTCTCGGTACACATATCAATAATCTCCTGGGTAATCCATGGCTTGTCTTCTGCAGATTTACGGCCGAGGACGAGCTCAGCTGTCTCGCATACGGCCAGGCTGCTTTGCGAAACAAGTAGATCGATGTCAGCTGGACTCAGCAGATCAGGTGTTTCTTGCAAGGTCTTTGACAGTCGTTCGTTGAGCTGCATTCTGTACTCTTGTCTCGTCTTAAGGTCTTTAAGGGCTTCTATCCGGAATCTTGGAACTTTTTGTTTCGGCTTGACAACGGCCTTTAATCTTAGGCGAAGCGATGACATGAGGAGATTGTGATCACTATCAAAGTCCCCACCTCCTAGCGTCACTGTGTCTGTGAATGAAGATTTCCATCGGCTGGATACCAGTATATAATCTATCATGTTGGCAGTCCTTCCATCGGGGGACCACCACGTGACTTTTCTCTTTCGTCTGTGCTTGAACATTGTGTTTGTGATAAAAAGCTCGTTATCTCGGCAGAATTCAGTGAGTCGTTCTCATCTGCCGTTGATCTGTCCGATCCCGAACTTGCCCATGACATCTTCGTTTCCGCTATTGTCACTCCCTACGATGGCATTGAAGTCCCCGAGGACTAACACGATGTCTTTCTTCGGAACGGTGTCGACAAGGCTCTGGAGCTGAGAGTAGAAATCTTCCGACTCTTCGTCCGACCTTGATGAATCCGGAGCATAGACCTGTACCACGGAGAGGTTTTTGAACTTGCTTTTGAGTCGGATCATCATTAATCTCTCCGAGACAGACACCACTGATAGAAGAGATTTTCTTGCTGCTTTTGTCAGTAAAAAGCCGACTCCTTGTCTGTGTGTTCCGTCTTGTCTTCCAGAAAGCAGGAGGGTTGCGTCTCCTATCTGTTCTTCGCTGATACCTGGTAGATGAGTCTCTGAGAGGCCGATGATGTCCCAATTGTAACGGTTTGCTTTTTTCCAACTTTAGGAGTTTCAATAAAATATTTTCAAAAACCACGAACAAACTCAAACCTATAGTATAGCAAACCTTCTGCAGCAATTTAAAAATTATTTGAAAAAGTATTTACTGGGAGGGGAGGAGGAAGAACCGTATTTGGCGTGGTTTTTATTAGGACGAGAGATTGATATTATGTACTTCTTTTTTAAGAGCACCATGTATATGAGAAACTGGCCATACTGTTAGCAATGCAGTCTCTTAGGCTGCGATTGTGTGGAGGGGAAAAATTCCATCCTTGAACCTTTATTAAGGATAGAAGGCCAGTCCCATAAAAAGGGGGAAGAGGAGACAAAGTGCTTTTTTATGTCATTTTTCGCTTTTAAGAGAAGGGGGAGGGGGCAGCGGCAAATATATCGGAATTTTGGGTTACTAGAGATTATGTAGTGAATAAATGGTTGCATTAGGTAAGCATGATAATCTTTAAAAAAAATCTTTTTCATCGACAGTACAGCATAATAATAAGAGTAATTATAATAATAATATAATAATAATAATAATAATAATAGTTTTATTGCTCTAAAAGTCCTAGGGCCATGACAATACAAAATGAAAGTTCCGTTCTAATTAATTCATACTGTATAAACAAAAATATTACAAAACGAGACCAAATGTTTTGAAATTGTTGACCCCTCTAAAGTGTCTTAAATATATAAATCGAACTCTGGAAATGTAATTTAGGACAAGGAATGAGAAAGAGGCTGCTACCCCTCCCCCCCCCCATAAAAAAAGAATGAAAGTCCCCAGAAGGTTCTTGTGGAAAAACCAGTGATAAATCATTTGTTTTTTTTTATATTTATTTGATTATGGTTATCCGAAACATAATGTATTAGAAGTTGGAATTGCTACCGCTTCAAGTGAAGTTTTACCGGAAGTATTTGTTTTAGATTTTTTTTTGTCCTTGCTCTGTCCTCTTTGATTTTCTAATTGATGCATAAAAAGAGAACAAATATACTAGCCTACTTCCTATATTATTTAATTTTCTCTAGCTTCCTATAAACTGACTTTTGCTGAAGTTTTATTCTATCTTTGGAAAATTAGGACGTTCATCAGCGACTGATGCTACTTCAAGTAAAGCTCTATGGGAAGTTGAAGTAATGCAGTCAGACCCCTGTCAAAGTGGAGCCGCACATTGGAATTCGCGTGTTAGATTTAAACATTTGGCCACAGGTTTATATCTTGGTGGTGTTCGATTAGATCCGGCTTCAAATAATGCACAGTCGAACCGAAGAAGGCACTCAGGTAGGTCTTATACTTCATATTCCATATATTATGTTCCATTTTTATATTTTATAATCCATCATATATTTCAAGGGCTTGGCAGTTATAACCTGAGATCCAAATCAAGCCCAAAAGACCGTCTATTTGGGCCTGGGAAAACCTTGCATGCCAACACATATGGTGGAGGGTACCCTCCGACACTAATATTGGAGTTGGTTGGAATTACACCCCCCCCCCTCCCTGAATAATTGGGAAAGTATTTTGGTCCACAAATGTACTTCTTTTAATTTTGATCCCCTCCAATAAAAATGTTGCAACTCCTTCTTTTAAAGGCCGGATATGTGCACCTATAATTTAATGGTATTTATCTCTATTTTGTAGGGGATTTTTTAGTTCGTAGGGAAATCCGTTGTGGAATTCAGAATTCTTTTGGTTGGAATTCAATTATAAATAGTATAATTTTGTGGAATAATAAATTGAAGAGCTTTGTTTTTCTTTCTTCAAGCTGGCTCTTCATACCTGAAAAGGAAACTTTGTCTCTCGTTTTTACTTTCTCAAAAACCCATAGTGTTTCAAAAATAATTAAACTAAACAATAAACTCCAAGGGAAGCAACAAGGCAATAAATTTCTATTATAATATAATGAAAAAAAGAAAAGAAAAATGATTAATGATTGATGAAAAATGAATGATTTTTCATTCATTCAAAAAAATGAATGATGAATGATAAAAAAAATGACTAATGAAAAATGAAAGAAGCATTTACCTTCCTCTTTAAAGAGGAAGGTAAATTAAGGCCCTTAGGGTAAAATAATTAACCATATATACATATATATATATATATATATATATATATATATATATATATATATTATATATATATATATATATATATATATATATATATATATATATATATATATATATATATATATATATATATATATTATATATATATATATATATATATATATATATATATATATATATATATATATATATATATATATATATGTATATCTTGAACGAAAGGTATCAATTCTTCCTTCGAGAGCTATCTATGCAGTTGAACTGGGGAAATACATTGGATGTGTCCTAGCAATAGAAGCTTCTGAAGTTGGATGGTCTGAGAGTAATTTAGACAGGACAGTAACCGTTCGTTTGATACGCGTTTGAGGTCTTTAGTGCCTTGGGTTTTGGAGCGGTTTCCTTTCAAAGGCCGTCATTCGGTGCTTGTCATTTGTTTTTAGGGTCCATGCCTTTGCACCATGCATTGCTACCAGAATTACTTAAGAATGGTAAAGTAGTATCTTCAAATTGATTGATGAGTGTTTTTTTTTCAAATGAAGTGTAGGGACTTCGAACATCTAGAATCAAGACTCGGGCGTATTTGATATCTTTTGATTAGTCGTTTGTGGCAGTCAGCTCCCTTCCAAGGTAAAGAAACTGACCAACCCACTCGATTCCCTCAACCTGAATAATAATAGCATTATGAGGAGGACCCATCTCTGCCTGCTGAGCTACTTTCTTTGTTTTGGTTTTGTCGGCGTTTATCTTCATTCCAAAGGCGCTAGCCGTATCGTTGATAATTCTTGCGCTGGAGTCTTCTTGTTTATCATTTAGACGATTGGTGTCATCTTCAGCATTTGGTAAAAGGTCGAAAAGGGTTAAGAGAACTGAGACTACTCTTGTTTCGTTGAGAATAACTGTCAGTATAGCATTCAGGAACAGTCAAAACAGAGTTGGTGAGAAGAGACATCCTTGGTGAACGTCTGCCGAGTTAGACAACTCTCCAGCTTGTCTCTCAATAATATCAGAGGGACTTCTTTAATGACCAGAGATATGCTGAGATTCGAATGTCTATATATACATGAAAAACAGAAAGTTTTAGCTGAGTTGTATTGTGAGTAGTGTGCCAAGTGAGTAGTAATTATAACTGGAACGTGACAGTTTTCGCGATGTTTTCGCTGTAACTCAGGCTAGGTGTATGTCCAAGATAGCGAATCATCATTACTGGTGATTTTATTATTTGTATTCTAAAATACTAAGAAATGTTCCCCTAGACAAAAATAAAATTAAAAAACAAACAATTAAAAAGTTTTTCAAAGCAGTTTTATTGGTCTCATGTTGTATCCATGCTGGTGGAAAGGTACGAACCATCGTGGTTAAGGTCTGTTCCCTGCTAATTATGTCACAACTAATCTTGATGAAGAACAAGAAGAAATACATTTATACAAATACCTAGAAAAGATGGATAGGCTGTTGCCAGATCCTCCTCAACTTACTAATCCTGAAGGTATTATGTTTTTTCATTTTTTTTGTGTTTATTATTTGTATATTAATATTTGTTTTATTTTTGTATGTATTTATTATCTTCTTTGTTTTTTTTTCTTTTTTTTTATGGTATTTACAAGTCTACGTCTTGTGTTTTTGTTAGGGTTTTTGCAAGCTAACGTCTGTTGCTCCGGCTGCTATAGTTGTATTACTAACGTAAAGACTACAGAAAAGTTTCATTTTCAAATCCCATTATGGAGGAATTATTCTCTCAACTTGACTGCCCTATATCGTTTTATTATCTAAAATTATTTTGAGTTAATTGTTAAATAATCGTACCTAGACGATTTATTTATTAGTAAAAAAAAGAAACATCTACCAGTTTTACCTAAAACAAAAAATGTTATGTAAAAGTCAAGAGCAAACATTCTCAGCCTATGAATATTTTGAATGTTTTGCCTGAATATTTGCAAATATTTTGCCTGAAAACTGTGCTCAGGTGTCTGAAGTGCAAAAAGAAGGAAATATGAAGTAGAATAAAACATGGATTACGAAATGAAAAGACAGTTCGAATAAAAAATTGAAGAACTTTCTAATCTGGGGTTTGAAATCCAAGTCTGGGTATTAGATCTGGATATTGAATGAATGGTGAAACCTTAATTTTTTACTTAATTTAGATTAGAAATCTTAAATGACAATTTAGCTAAAAGTTAATTTAATAATTAAAAAATTGACGCAATCTGTAGCCTCTTGCGAGTTTTAAAATCTTCGAAATTTTTTTTAGACTGCAACATAATTAGCATTTACAGGTTTTAACTTAGAATTAATTAGTATGAGCAGGTTTAAACTTCGAATGAATTAGCATGTGCAGGTTTTATTTAAAGTTAAATAGGAAGAATCAATGTCAGAGATATAAATGGGGCCCTGGAAGATTTCCCTGGCATCTCTTTCTGAACCATTTTCTTGTGAATATGTTTCTTAGTTTCAACTACCTCCATTAATATTTGGTTACCTCTGACAGGAGGAATTATTATTAATTGATTATTGTAAGTGTTCTAATTATTCCCTGCTAATTTATATTATTATTATATTCTCTGGAATATTTATATTATTATTATTTCTCTGGAAGATCATTCCAGATCAAAGTGCAACGTTTGATGATGCCATTCCGCAAGTACTCTGTTCTCGGCTTATCAAGATAATTGGACTGAGCTGTTTGCCTTCGCATCTGTCTTGTTGGTTGGTCAATTGTGGCCACAATACGAGAAAGCTCTAGAGAAGGGGGTGAATTTAAGCACTTGTAGAAAACAGCCATAATCACAAATATTCCAAGTCCATTGCGCCGCTTTCGAAATTACTTCGAAAAGGGTAAAATTGCCTTGGGAAGACCTTTAAGAACCAAGCTTTCAAAAATGAGGGAATGAACTTTTCAAACAGAAAATTCATTTTCCTTGGTTTCTCAGTTATAAGAGGTGAAGATCCCTGCTATGTAGCAATTAACACAAGCTTCCTAAAGTGCATTTTAGAAATACTGTATTTACAGAAAAATTATATTTTCTCGAGAATCTGATCGACCTATTGCAAAACAAATAGCTAAGCGAGTAGCATGTAAAACCGATTGGAAAGTACTATTCATTTACACTTTTTCCCAAGCACGGTAAATTCGTCCTTGACGCAAAATTATCAAGGCACTCCTGTAAAATTTAGAAAAATGTATATATACTGTTTTGGGATTTGACAGACGACCTGCCAAGGTTGTACAAAATACAGTGAGCAGGAGAGTATAAGAAAATGAAAATTGACAAGTTACAGACAACAGTTTCACACGGATATATACAACGAATCGATTAATGTTAAGAAGACTAAGTCGCTCAGGCTAGGAATAAGTAAAGATGAAAATGTGACGTTGGGTAACGAAAAGATTTATCAGATGGACAGCTTCACTTACCTTGTTAGCATTATTAGTAAAGGCGGTGGGAGCAGTAAAGATGTTAAAAATAGAATAGCCTAGGCTCAGGGTGCTCAGTGGGGATGAGCCTGTGTAGCTGTGTTGGCCTGAGGCGGTTTCCTGCTGCGACGAGTTGTTAGTAGTAGTAGTAGTAGTAGTATTGAACATTATAAATATTTTAAACAAATATCAAATTATTGAAAACATCAGTGCCGGCCCGGAAGTATTACGGTTTCTGCCAATTTTTCATGATGTGATGTTCCAGCGGAATTATCTGGGGTCTATTTGCCGCGTGTTTTGATTTCTGGGAAATAATTTCCTCGGAAGACGGTATTT